>OZJO01006402.1:0-23679 GCA_900406225.1 Acrobeloides nanus
CAATTGACGATCGGAACTCCAGGAGCGGTCTGAAATTGATTGATAAATCCAGCATTACATCCGCGATTGATGCACGCGATATTGCATTGAGCATTAGCAGCTAAAATATAGATCGCGGGTTATTTCTGCTGAATCCTACCATCAATGGCCTGTCTTTGGAATTTCACAGTTGTTGTTGTCGGGCAAGCGAGACAGTTAAACATCCCTCCATCACAATCTGCTCCTTTACAACCGAGTATTCCTTGGCAATAGTTCACAGCATCTGCATTGACATTGCATTGGACTAAAAGATGGTCGATTAGATTTAAAGCAACAGCATAGATCTTACCGTTGTTGTTGCAAATCTGACAAGCACAGCCTACGGGCCAATCAGGGTGTACACTTTGAAGATTTGTACCGAAATAGATTCCAGTAAGGCAGCCGAGATTCTTGCAAGTTTGAATGCATTGAACTTGATTTGAATCTAAAAAAGGATATTCAGATGTGTGTGGGGTGCGAGGTATGAACAACTGCGCACCACTCAATTATAGGGGAATTAGATTTGTTCCAAAATTTGCTACTTTTCTGTTATCTCGACCCCCTTTGAAAAAAGCTTTCTTTTTTGTCTTTTATTTGCTTTTACAAGGGGGAGACCTTGGCCATAGTTAGTTGGATCGTGTCTTTCTGTCCTCCGGAGTCTCAGATGTAGTTGTTGTTATTTGTTAATTCAAATTCATAAAAAGAAAGCTTTTTCAAAGGGGGTCTAGATAACGGAAAAGTACTCGAAATGTTTCGTGCGTCGAAACGTTGAAAACAGAGGTGTGCCTTTGCGTAGTCAGGATCCATTCTTAGAGGGGGTAAATGACCGGGATTTTCTTTGAAGTTTTTAACAAAGGAAATTCAGATGAACAAACCCTATTGGAGTATTATGAAAAATATCAATCTTAGAGGGGGCAATTCCCAGATTGCCTCCCCTAAATCCACCCTTCATTTGTGACATCTCAAGGGGTAATCACTTTTTACCACTAATGATTCAAGGGTTGAAATCTTCGACATAGTTGTAGAACTCATCAAAAAGAGCAACATCGTCGAAAACATCAACTCTTGAATCATTACTGGTCAAAAGATATGAGCCTTTGTAAATGTGGTAGCGAACCATTACCGACTCGTCTCCAACCCATTGGTGAAACACCCAGAATGAGTGCTGCCGACCGATAACTTACCTAAAGCTGAAGTTGATAAAATCAAAGAGACAAAATAAGACAAGAATAGGGAAATCATCATTTTTATCAATTTTTGAATGTTCGAGGAATCTTTTCGGCCTTTTATTATACTTGATCATAGCTGATCATCAGCGTGGGCATATGATCAGGAAGGACGACACTGTCTTGCACATCTATAGTACATCTATGTATTTTTCGATTATCCTCTGTCGAAGGAGGACTCCAAAGATCGTCTTTATGACCTTTTAAGTCTGATGATCCTTCTGTTTGATTAACCTGTTGTTTTTTCGCTTTCCGAACATGTTCAGGGCATCAATACAGGGGTGTCCAATTGATTCCCAATAATTCATTTTAATCATAGCTCTTATCCATCCGTTTGACAAAAGTTAACGCAACCTGAAAACGGGAATTTTGTGATTTTCTCACAAATTTCAAGAATAGATCATTGTTAATTTATCTCCATTCTCCATGTTGTTTATGTTACACAAAAATAAAGTGATGAAACGAATATATTTTTACAGTTAACATAGAATTCGACCATATCTTCTAGACATTATCGAATGATATATTTATCAAATTTTTAGGGGAAAATGGCAAAATATCCAATTTTTTCAAAATGTATTCACTCTTGAAAATGCGCATAAACGGAAACGGAACTATGATTCAAATAAATCGTCAAAATAAAATGGACACCCTGTACATGGAACCAGGAATATGTCTATAAATAAAAATGCGTAGTCAATCGATGATTGATGATGATCATCGATACTGATCATGATACTGATCATCGGTCAATAAAAAATCTATTATTCAAATAGACCTTTATTATGGGATAATTGTGATAAATATGTGGGCTAGACCATATACCTGACATGTTATCTGGCTGAAGCGGAAATGTTTGAAAACAAAAGGATAATCAAACAAAGTTGTTGGTTTCGTTTTAAAAGGAGCCTTTAAAAGGCCCGGTGATTTTATCATGGCATTCAAAATTTTATTGAAGAGTTTCTTCTTTTCCTCAATATACTCCAAAATTATGCAAGCTTCTACTTCGTTTGCTTCTCTTATTCTTGCCCTATGCTTCACTGCCATTTTTGCCTATCCACCTCCGGATGGATGCACCGGAGCTTGCGCTACGGCTTGCGTCAATAACTTTACCTCTTGCGTATCAACTTGTAATGGAGGTAAAGAGTGATCGAAAATTTTTGTATGCGAATTTTTAGACTTCTATTGCAACATGATGACTTGTCTAAAACCACGAACTTATCCAGTGGATGTAAGTTATGATCGAAAAAAGGTTTATGAATCTTTTTTAGCAATGCTTCTGGCCGTTGATGATCTATACGGCACTTGCTTCGGGAAATATGTATACAGATGTCGCTTTGGGACCGTCTCAGTGTACCGGGAATTGTGCAACGAATTGCGTCAACTATTGGAATTCTTGTATAGCTTCTTGTAATGGAAGTAAGTATTTTTTAAAAGAGCCACGATGATTTTTTTTAGATTTCTATTGCAACTTTATGACATGCCTAAAATATTATTCGCAAGGAACTTCGGTATGTTATCTATTCCATTTTACTCGTCTTGAGACTATTGCAAATTTTTCTGGACTCTCGATATGGGTTCAAGACGAGAGATAAGAATAAAAAAATTTACTTGTGATATTTTTAGCAGTGTTTCTGGCCGATCATGATCTATACCGGCTATGCAAATCCAAGTGTGCAGTAAATAAACATCCAGCTATTGAAATATTGTTGCTGCCTCAAGAATAAATTTTATGTGTTTTTTTGTAATAAATACTCACAAATAGCTTCTACATTTAATGTACGGCGTCTCAGTAACTACTTAACTCGGTGGTTCAGTGGTAGCGTTGCAAGCTTTTAAGCAAACAACGCAGGTCAATTCCCTTCGGAATCGAATTCTTTGCACCTTTCAAAAATCGATTATTGTCACTTTTTAATGCTCTATATATCCTTTCAATCACGCTATCAGTCCTTATAGAACACCGTCTCCATAAGAGCGTTGTACTTGGGCCGCCTCTGCAATTTCAGCAGGCACAAGTTAACAGGATGAAAATATAAAAATGTCATAAGCAATCATTATTTTTTCTATATAAATTGGTGTGCCGGATCAGGTCAGAAGGTCCGGGTCAAATTTTCGGGTTTTTTTTTAGCAAAAATAGGCGGGTCACCGGGTCAGATCGGTTTTCTATCACTATTTGAAACTATGATGCCCGTCGAATTTGAATTTATAGTCATATCTATCGTTTTATTTTCAATCGATTTAGCGGCAACACTTCACTCTTAGAAACATTTCATCTATAACGTTTTTCATGACTAGCTTTACGAAAAATGTTGGCTACTTGGCGAAGTGGATAAGGAAGCCGTTCGTCCGATCTCGCAAGTTAAACAACGTTGGGCCCGCAGGTTCGATCCCACTAGGGCAAAAATTTTGATCTAAAAAAATTTTTAATTTTTTGTTAGGAAAGTTTTTTGTAGATCAAAATTTTTGCCCTAATGGGCTCAAACCTGCGGGCCCGACGTTGCTTAACTTGCCAGATCGGACGGGCGGGTTCCTTGTCCACTTCGCCAAGTAGCCAACATTTTTCGTAAGCTAGCCATGGAAAACGTTATATACCAGTTTGATTAAAGTTACCATTCAAAAATTTGTGAACAACCAAAAATTTCTATTGAAAATCGGATACAAAAATTAGCAGTGTGGAAAAAATTATACGACATGTTTCCATCTATTCTTCATATGATAAGAAGAATCTCCAGAATGAAATTTGCTAATATTTTCTTCATTGGATTCAATTGGTAAAGTTATGTTCATGTTGTAATAAAAAGTAAAAAATGGATGACTAGTAAGAAAAAAACAGATGTGATATTTTACTGCCCTGAGAGATCACTCAAAACAGCAAACATAAATTAGGCAAAAGGATAATCTCTTATAAAATAGCTTGTGGACATTTGCGGCACGATGGAAAAGGGCTTATCAACTCTAATAGAATGTAATTGGAGCAATGCTGAAAAGCACCTTATTTGAACAGCCCTATATAACTTTTACTCTAGCTATTGGGTTGAATGAAAAGTTCTGCAACTTTTTACATGATTTTTGGATTAAAAAAGTTTGTCTAAAAAGGAACCATATTGGGGTAACTTTATGTGAGGGATCGATTGCGAAGTTTGAAGATGCTTTTCTGACCCTGATTCAGGGCAAAAAGTGTATTTATTGAAGCGAAAGTGTAAAAAAATTCGAATTTTTATCCGGAAAACCAATTTTATAGGTTTTTATAGGAGGGGAATCGATTGAGCGCATTTTCGAAGCATAAAAAATTTTTCTGAACTGGTTTAAGCGATTTTTACATGATTTTCGTTATGAAAACTTTTTGTGGAATATAGTTTTTGTAAAGGTAACTACTTGTTGTCAAAATCAAAAAATCTTTTTAGATTCGAGTTCCCCGTGTCGAAAAACACCTGTATACAAAAATATACAAAAAATCAGCTATTTTGGTGAACTTTTTGAAAATTCGAATTTTTGAACTAAAGGATAAAATTGGAATTTTCAAAAAGTGGAAATTTTCCGCTGAAATTTCTGACAAATTTTTCGATTTTTAATGAATTTTTTTGATTTTTGATGAATTTTTCGATTTTTTAAAAAATTTTCGATTTTTAACAAATTATCGATTTTTGACTAATTTTTCAATTTTTGAAGAATTTTTTTGATTTTTGACGAATTTTTCGATTTTTGATGAATTTTTCGATTTTCGATGAATTTTTCATTTTTAACTAATTTTTTGATTTTTGACGAATTTTTCGATGTGCATATGGCCTCTAATCGGAAACGAAATATGTGATGAATTTTTTTATTGAAAGAAATGCCCTATAGTTATATTTTTTTTTGCTATCAGCGTAACTCTTTTTTTCTTTTTTGCCAAAATGCCGACAAGGCCTCAAGATATCATAAGAAAAAGATTGATAGTTATGAGCGCTGCGCCTTAAGCAAACTGATACCTTCTGTTGACCTCTTAGGGTCGGCAAGCGCTTGTCTCTTATTGCATAAACATCCAGTTATTCAGCTTGTTTTTAACCATGCAAGTCGTTTTACCAATTGAGTCGAACGAAGAACAAGTTTTTTCTTCTACTTCTTCCGAGCCTTCTTATATCAAGAAGTATGAATTCAACCTTTGCTACAAAATTGCTTTTACGCTACTTATTTTTGTAATTGGAGTCGTGATTGGAATTCTGTTTTATTCATGCTTGTTTACTACGGCTATTTTCGAATTTCCAAAATTTTGGGCATCCAATGAAAGCAGTTTCGATCACATGGTGCCTAATAAGTATGAAGCCTTGCAGCTAACATTGTTGGAAAATGAAACTACGACTATACTTCTATCTTCAAATTCAACATATTCTTCAAGAAATAGTCAAGATTTGGAGGCAACGAATTATACACTTTTGGAGAATTCTTCATCAACAGCTATATTTACGAAAGAAACAACAAAAATTCCATCAGCTTTGGTGTCTACAACTATGGCTACAAGAAAAAAGATGACTAAAGAGCAAATTTTTTATTACTTGGCCCTTATGGCAAAACGAAATCAAGAAAAGAAACGAAAGGGATTTCAGTCATGTCCTGATGGGTGGATTTATTTTTATTTCACTAATTCTTGCTACAAGGTAGATTTTTTATTTAATTTTCGAGTATGGGAGAGGATAAGCCATTAAAAATTCATCAAAATTGAAAGATTCGTCAAAAAAATCAAAAAATTCGTTAAAAATTCAAAAATCTGTCAAAAATCGAAAAATTTGTCAAAATAAAAACTCGAAAAATTTTGATCAATTTTTAACGAATTTTTCGATTTTTGACAAAAAATTGATCAACATTTTTTCGAGTTTTTGTTTTGTCGATATTTTCTATTTTTAGCTCAATTTTGACGAATTTTTTAATTTTTGAATGCTCCTACCACATAAAGTCCATTTCCGCACCAGAGGCCGTAATTTTTTTCGCATTTTAAAATATGCTAATACATGATCAGGGAAGTGTTTTCAAGATCCGGCAATGCGCTCACTCGATTTCTCCATTAAAAAACCCCCTATAGGATTATTTTGGTAAAAATTTAAAAACTTGAAAATTTTCGAAAAATTCGTCCAAAATCGATAAGTCAAAAATGTGCTAAAAATTGAAAACTTTATCAAAAATTGAAAAATTCATCAAAAATTGCCTTTTTTGGGACACTCTGTATAAAAATTAGTTGTTCCGATGGTGCTCCTACCGAATTTTTTTCGGAACCTGAACCAGTAATGGAACTGAAAAGAAGCGGATCAAGAATCGGAATCTAGTAGCCCTGGTTCCCATTCAGCCAATATTACTAGATCTTGTGTTCATTTTATAGTGTTTAATTAAATTGATAAAACAATTAATTAGAAAAATATATATATAATTATTTGCAACAATATGCCTTTGATCCAGTCCAACATCTATTCCCAAATCCATCATGGAACGGGTTGTCATTTGAAGCTGTAAATTTTTAAGGTTGACAAATAAAAGTTTTTAAATTTTGTTTAAAAGTTTCAAATAGTGTAATTTTATCTAATTCATATAAAATTTTGGAGCTACTATAGGGGGTCACCCACGTGACAAAATTTTCGAAAATTTTTTCTGTAAATGACCCCTCTAGGGGTAAAAACATGTGGGCAATCCGAATTTGATATTTCAAAGCGAAAAACTGCTTCCCTGATCCAAAGAAGGCTTGTATGTTGAAGCAAAAAGTCGCAAAAATCTCATTAAAAAAATTGGAGATTACCCCTAAAAATTGAAGAAATTTTGATTTTTTCGAGTTTCTACAATATGTATGTCGTTTAAAGGGGGGGGTAAAATTACAGTACGTCGATAGCGAAAAAAAAATTTGTTGTTGAATTTTTGCAAAAAATGACCCTACTACCCCTAATTTTATGCGAAAAATCGATTGCGCGCATTCCCAAAGTTTGAAAATGCTTCTCTGACCCTGAATCAGGGAAATAAGCGTGTGTATTGAAGCGAAAATATGAAATTTTAGATTTCATATTTTCGCTTCAATACACGCTCTTATTTCCCTGAATCAGGGTTAAGGAAGCATTTTCAAGCTTCGGGAATGCGCGCAATCGATTTTTCGCCTAGAAATTAGTCTAAAAAGTCGGTTTTTAGAAGAGAAATCTAAAATTTTCAGTACTTTCAACTTGAAAGCAAGCATTTTCTACAAAAAAAAATCCTGTGGTGCTGTTTGCATGCAACAGCAATAATTCAACCATAAAAATTCCAAAAAAG
Organism: Acrobeloides nanus; assembly: GCA_900406225.1. Lineage (NCBI taxonomy): Eukaryota > Metazoa > Nematoda > Chromadorea > Rhabditida > Cephalobidae > Acrobeloides > Acrobeloides nanus. Next base: position 7,506 of record OZJO01006402.1, read on the forward strand.
GTCACCAAACATGCCCTCCCCCACAAGCTGGCCTAAAAATTACTCCCTTGCCCTATTAATTGAAATTATTATTTAAAAAATACCCGTATCTCTATGTTTTAAGCGCCATCCATCAGGGCAGGAACCTTGACAAAATGGCGCTGTTCCGAACCATTCGCAGGTTTCTTGCATACTTTCATTAATAAGGAAGAATGAAGTTAAAAATAAGACTAATACAAGTTTCATTGTATTTGATAGCTTATGAGCTGAATAATACAATTTTTGAACTGCTTTTTATAATTGTTTTTATCAGTTGTTTTTAACGTTTCAGACATAAATATTTGCGTGCGGAGCATGTAAATAAGTAGTACGTGAGTCAATCACGAGAAACCTGATGCTGATGAGTGTAAATTGTAAACAGATTAAGATATGCTCTAATATGGCATCACTAAGAACTTATCAAATAACATTTAGCTGATAAAAAAAATCAAATCAACTTTCTCAAAAAAATTTTTTTGCAGAATTACTTTTTCTAAGCTGAAAATGCTCAGAAAATCACGAATTTTTGTATTTAAAAAAATCAAATTTGGCACTTTTTTTATTGGAAAATGGTAAATTTAGGACAAATTAGGTGAATTCTTTAAAGGAGGGGTGAAATTCATAGCTAGATCTCCGGACGTCAATTTTTGACAAAAATCAATTTTTTAACCCCCTAAATGAATTTTTCGGTAAAGTGATGTCCTACAAATTTATTCGGAATTTTATGAGAAACAACTTTGTAGAACATCACGTTTTCGGAAAATTCAATTAGGGGGTTAAAAATTTGATTTTTTTTCAAAAATTGACGTCCAGAGATCCAGCTATGAATTTTACTCCTCCTTTAAGTAAAATTAAAAACCAGCAGTGCAGGCGAAAATTTTTTTGTTGAGAAATGCATGCTTCAAATTAAAGATGCTCAAAAATGAAAAATTTTGGTAAAAAATGGCAAATTTTGGACATTTTATTGAAAAAATGTGAAAATTTGGACAATTTGGTGTAAAATTCTAATGGAGGAACATTAAGATTTTTTAAAAATTTTCCAAAAATTTTGGACAAAAACATTAGGGGTTTTCCTTATGTTTTTTTCAGGCCTTCGGCCCGTAAGGGGCATCTGCCCCCTTGGATATGTCACAGGGAATGGCGTTGGTATACGGACGAAAAAAGAAAATTTTCGATTTTCGCATCGATACACCAACTCCATTCTCTGAATCAAAGCAAGATAATTTTCTCATGCTTCAAAAAATGTACGCAATCGATTCCCCGCATAAAATTACTCCCAGATAGATACTTTCAGGGCGAAAATAGAAATTTCTTCGATTTTCGCGTCAATACACCAAATTCATTCCTGAATCAGGGTTAAGGAAGCGTTTTCATGCTTCGGAAATGCGCTCAATCGATTCCCCGCACAAGTTTACTCCTATATTGATCATTTTTAGTTTAAAAAATTTTACGGTTCATAAAAAACATGCTGATTCACCAAGAGAAAATTTTTTCAATTTTTACAGAAACAGGGGGATCGCCCCTCCCCAATTTCCCTATGCACTTATTGCTCTTAACAAATTTTAATAATCTAATTTTAGGCCGTACATAAACGAATAAATTTTGAAGATGCTAGCCAAGAATGCCGCCAAATGGACAGTGCTTTAACATCAATCCACACGGATAAGGAGATGGACTTTATCATGAATTTGGAATATCCATGTAAGCCCAATAATCTCTTCATTTTTCATTTGATCTTTTAGCGTTAATGCAGCCAGTCAAATTTGTCTATATTTCAGGAATATGGATCGGCGTTCGCCTGTCCAAATTCAGACCGAAATATGCGAAAGTTGCATATAACGTTGACAATACCATGCTTAATTACACAAACTTTGCTCCTGGTGAACCAAATTATTTTCTACCCGACCAGAATTGTGTAATGTTCTACCCATCGTCGAAGACTGGCATTCCCGCGAAGTATGTTGGTAAATGGAATGATGAAAGCTGTAAAAGAAGTTTGGGCTATGGCTATATTTGCAAGAAGAAGGCATCAATTTGTATCAAGAGTTCATGTGTTGATATGCAACAAGATGATGAAGATATAAGTGAAGAGTAAGAAAATGAGAAGTTACATTTCCATAAGAAATTTAAGTTATAAATTTTTAGTTTATCTATTTTTAATAATTGCATGGTTGATTTTTTTCCTTATACAAAAAATAAATATTTCTTACAAATTCTCGAAGCTAGCAATCACACTGAACGTAAAATTTTTTCGAAAATTTTCCTCGATTTCTCAAAGTTGATGTTCTTATTGAGTTGTTGGCTTTCCAACGATAATTAATTCGTCTAATACTTGCCTTTTTAGCTTTTCGAATATTAGCTAGGCATCCCTGCGTGGTCGTTTTGGCGGGAAAAATTGGCGCCATTTTAGATATAAAAAAATATAATTTTTTTCCAATTTTCGTGTCAATAAATAGCCTTTCCTTGATTCAGGGAAAGACTTTCAGGCTTCGGGAATGTGAAATTTGGATTTTCCGCATAAAATTACCTCTATTTAGGTTATTTCCAGAGAAAAAAGAAGAAAAAATTTTACGTTCAGTGCGATTGCTAATCTATACTAGCTCCAAATTCTCTAAGTTTGCTTTAAGAGTTACTCTTTCCGTACAAGATTCAAAAATTTTCACTCAAAATTATACAAATTTCGACCATTTTTAATAAACTTTAAATTGAATTTTCTCGAAAACGAAGAAAATGTTTTTTTTTATGAAATTTGGGGTACTACCGTTTTTCGATGCGGACCCCTCCCTAAAATCCTTTAAGCGGTCCCCCTCCCAAGAGGGATCAGCTTAAAGGACCAGTCTACTTTTGGGGAAATGGTGTCATGTGATAGAGCACAAAATTTGAAGCATTTTTTGTTTTTACGGCACCAACTGAAAATCTAACGGTAAAAAGTTATGATCAAAACAAAATTGTAATTTTTGAATTCAAATGAGTTTGAACATTGAAGCGAAGAGCCGGCACTCAGGCATCAATCAGATTGTTTATTGATACGATTTAATAAAACATTATAAAATTCAAAATCCTTGAACATTTAAGAAAAAATAAATACAGAATTTCTTATAACTCGACGAGACGAATAAAATGACGCCAAAATTATTGAATTTAAAAAATGCTTTGGGTTATTGAAACGAAAATTCGAATCAGAGTTTTCATTTCAATAACTCAAAACATTGTTCAAATTCGATAATTTTAGTGTCATTTTATCCGCCTCGTTTAGTTATAAAAAATGCTGTATTTATTTTTTTCTAAATGCTCAAGGATTTTGAATTTTATAATGATTGATTAAATCGTTTCAATGAAAATTTCCATTAATGCCTGAGTGCCGGCTCTTTCGCTTTTCATCCTGTTAACTTGTGCCTGCTGAAATTGCAGAGGCGGCCCAAGTACGACGCTCTTATGGAGACGGTGTTCTATAAGGACTGATAGCGTGATTGAAAGGATATAGTTTGTTTCAAATTTCGGGCAAAAATGTTTAATACCGCGTAGCAAAGTGATAAAGCTCTCGCTTCGCACTCCGAAGGGCGNCGAAATCAGAAATATCATAATCCAAGATTTCATCATACAAACTACAAAACAATCTTGGATTATGATATTTCTGATTTCGATCTCCGGGATCGAACCCTAGCCCTTCGGAGTGCAAAGCGAGAGCTTTATCACTTTGCTACGTGGTATTAAACATTTTTGCCCGAAATTTGAAACAAACTATATATAGAGCATTAAAAAGTCACAATAATCGATTTTTAAAGGTGCAAAGAATTCGATTCCGAAGGGAATTGACCTGCGTTGTTTGCTTGAAAGCTTGCAACACTACCACTGAACCACCGAGTTAAGTAGTTGTTGAGACGCCGTACATTAAATGTAGAAGCTATTTGTGAGTATTTATTACAAAAAAAAATACATAAAATTTATTCTTGAGGCAGCAACAATATTTCAATAGCTGGATGCTTATTTACTGCACACTTGGATTTGCATAGCCGGTATAGATCATGATCGGCCAGAAACACTGCTAAAAATATCATAAGTAAATTTTTTTATTCTCATCTCTCGTATTGAACCTATATGGGGAGTCCAAAAAAATTTGCAATAGTCTCAAGACGAGTCAAATGGAATAGATAACATACCGAAGTTCCTTGCGAATAATATTTTAGGCATGTCATAAAGTTGCAATAGAAATCTAAACAAAATCTTTTTGGCCATCTAAAAAATAGCTTACTTCCATTACAAGAAGCTATGCAAGAATTCCAATAGTTGACACAATTCGTCGCACAATTCCCGGTACACTGAGACGGTCCCAAAGCGACATCCGTATACATATTTCCTGAAGCAAGTGCCGTATAGATCATCAACGGCCAGAAGCATTGCTAAAAAAGATTCGTAAACCTTTTTTTCGATCATAACTTACATCCACTGGATAAGTTCGAGGTTTTAGACAAGTCATCATGTTGCAATAGAAGTCTAAAAATTCGCATACAAAAATTTTCGATCGACTCTTTACCTCCATTACAAGTTGATACGCAAGAGGTAAAGTTATTGACGCAAGCCGTAGCGCAAGCTCCGGTGCATCCATCCGGAGGTGGATAGGCAAAAATGGCAGTGAAGCATAGGGCAAGAATAAGAGAAGCAAACGAAGTAGAAGCATGCATAATTTTGGAGTATATTGAGGAAAAGAAGAAACTCTTCGATAAAATTTTGAATGCCATGATAAAATCACCGGGCCTTATAAAGGCTCCTTTTAGAACAAAGCCAACAACTTTATTTGATTATCCTTTTGTTTTCGAACATTTCCGCTTCAGCCAGAGAACATGTCAGGTGTGTGGTCTAGCCCACATATTCATTACAATTATCCCATAATAAAGGTCTATTTGAATAATAGATTTTTTATTGACCGATGATCAGTATCATGATCAGTATCGATGATCATCATCAATGATTAGCATCGATTGACTACGCATTTTTATTTATAGACATGTTCCTGGTTCCATGTACAGGGTGCCCATTTTATTTTGACGATTTATTTGAATCATAGTTCCGTTTCCGTTTATGCGCATTTTCAAGAGTGAATACATTTTGAAAAAATTGGATATTTTGCCATTTTCCCCTAAAAATTTGATAAATATATCATTCGATAATGTCTAGAAGATATGGTCGAATTCTATGTTAACTATAAAAATATATTCGTTTCATCACTTTATTTTTGTGTAACATAAACAACATGCAGAATGGAGATAAATTAACAATGGTCTATTCTTGAAATTTGTGAGAAAGTCATAAAATTCCCGTGTTCAGATTGTGTTAAATTTTGTCAAATGGATGGATAAGAGCTATGATTAAAATGAATTATTGGGAATCAATTGGACACCCCTGTATTGATGCCCTAAACATGTTCGTAAAGCGAAAAAACAACAGGTTAATCAAATAGAAGGATCATCAGACTAAAAAGGTCATACAGACGATCTATGGAGTCCTCCTTCGACAGAGGATAATCGAACAATACATAGATGTACTATAGATGTGCAAGACAGTGTCGTCCTTCCTGATCATATGCCCACGCTGATGATCAGCTATGATCAAGTATAATAAAAGGCCGAAAAGATTCCTCGAACATTCAAAAATCGATAAAAAATGATGATTTCCCTATTCTTGTCTTGCTTTGTCTCTTTGATTTTATCAACTTCAGCTTTAGGTAAGTTATCGGTCGGAAGCACTCGTTCCGGGTGTTTCACCAATGGTTTGGAGACGAGTCGGTAATGGTTCGCTACCACATTTACAAAGGCTCATATCTTTTGACCAGTAATGATTCAAGAGTTGATGTTTTCGACGATGTTGCTCTTTTTGACGAGTTCTACAACTATGTCGAAGATTTAACCCTTGAATCATTAGTGGTAAAAAGTGATTACCCCTTGAGATGTCACGAATGAAGGGTGGATTTAGGGGAGGCAATCTGGGAATTGATCATTCTAAGATTGGTATTTTTCATAATACCCCAATAGGGTTTGTTAAAAACTTCAAAGAAAATCCCGGTCAATTACCCCCAATAAGATTGGATCCTGACTACGCAAAGGCACACCTCTGTTTTCTACGTTTCGACGCATAAAAAATTTCGGGTACTTTTCCGTTATCTCGACCCTCTTTGAAAAAGCTTTCTTTTTATGAATTTGAATTAACAAATAACAACAGCTACATCTGAGACTCCGGAGGACAGAAAACCACGATCCAACTAACTAAGGCCAAGGTCTCCCTCTTATAAAAGCAAATAAAAGACAAAAAAGAAAGCTTTTTTCAAAGGGGGTCGAGATAACAGAAAAGTAGCAAATTTCGGAACAAATCTAATTCCCCTATAATCGAGTGGTGCGCAGTTGTTCATACTTCGCACCCCATCACATTTGAATCTCCTTTTTTAGATTCAAATCAAGTTCAATGCATTCAAACTTGCAAGAATCTCGGCTGCCTTACTGGAATCTATTTCGGTACAAATCTTCAAAGTGTACACCAAGATTGGCCCGTGGGTTGTGCTTGTCAGATTTGCAACAACAACGGTAAGATCTATGCTGCTGCAATCTAATTGACCATCTTTTAGTTCAATGCAATGTCAATGCAGATGCTGTGAACTATTGCCAAGGAATACTCGGTTGTAAAGGAGCTGATTGTGATGGAGGGATGTTTAACTGTCTCGCTTGCCCGACAACAACAACTGTGAAATTCCAAAGACAGGCCATTGATGGTAGGATTCAGCAGAAATAACCCGCGATCTATATTTTAGCTGCTAATGCTCAATGCAATATCGCGTGCATCAATCGCGGATGTAATGCTGGATTTATCAATCAATTTCAGACCGCTCCTGGAGTTCCGATCGTCAATTGTACTTGCGCTCTTTGTCAAGGCCAAAGTAAGAGCTTAATTATTCATCAAAAAACACGCGGTAATTTAGCTCCTTGTACTAGTCCTACTAGTGGTCCGGATATGGCAAACCACTGTGTGAATATCGGATGCCCCGCTTCTGCAAATAATGCAAATGGCTGGTGGAATAATCTAGTATGGCCGAATCAGACGAACTCTTGCGATTTTGGTGTCAATGTTTGCTTCACTTGTCCATATCCTTAAAATTAAGAAGTCCTATACTGCGATTTTTCGAAAATTTATTTTTATAAATTTATTTTTTCCAATAAAAAATTCATTTTTCTATGTAAAAGCCGGTCAAAAATCGGCATTCAAGTGACGATGGTTTATAGAATTTTGAGCAAAAATGTTCATCAATATGTGGTGAGAAGCATTGTATATGAGATTTTTAGCTAAACCAATAAACCTTTTTTTTAGCTAAACCGATGAAATTTGCATATGAAATAAAAACTGACGATATAATGTCGAAATTTTTACTTATGAGATCGTACATAAGGTTTTTTAGTTAAATGTTAAATTTTTTCTCCTTTCTCATTATAAGATCTGTATTTTTTCTCAAAATGTCAAGATTTTGAATTTTATAATGTTTTATTAAATCGTTTCAATAGACAGGCTGATCGATTCCTGAGTGCCGGCTAATCGCTTCAATGTTCAAACTCATTTGAATTCAAAAATTACAATTTTGTTTCGATCATAACTTGTTAACGTTAGATTTTCAAGTAGTGCCGTAAAAACAAAAAATGCTCAAAATTTTGTGCTCTATCACATGACATCATTTTCCCAAAAGTATACTGGGCCTTTAAAGGGATTTGATTGTACAATCTAAGTCGATTCAGTATAACGATGAAAGATACGAAAAAATGTAACAACATCAATAAAAAACGTCATTTTTTATTTTAGCTATACCCCATATTACAATAAATTATTTCTGAAAGTTGTGAACAAAATGGGCAGAATTCATTTACAGATGAGAGGAGTTTTTTAAGACTTTCGCAAGAGGCAGCTAGTGTATATGACGTGTTTTACATATATAATCAACATGTGCCTAATTTACTAGTTCCAGAAGAAGAAGGCGAAGAAGCTTGTTCGGATGAACATCAACAATCTAGAACTAGATACGAAGAACATATGTATATCATCAGTGAAAGGAAAAAGCGAGTTTCAAGAAATCTTGGAAAGATTTTAAACGTATTTAATCACTATATTCTACAATAGTTTCGTTGTTTGTTTTTGTCTAAAAATTTTTTCTCATAAAATATACGGATTCTTACCGTTACTATCAGCTTAATTCCTTGATTGTCTAGGTTCTCCATATATTTCTGATATCTTTTTTCATCAGCGGTATAATTTTGACTTTGTATCTAAAAATTTATATAATTTTTTTAATATATATTTTTATATATAATAAGGGTCTGGCTACCCATCTGCCCAGGAGCATCCCTGACATCAAGGAAGCGCTCATCTTGACAAGAGGCCTAGTGAATTTGAAAGTACTCGGCTTGAAAACAATTATGGCATATGCTTCGAATCTGAATCAAAAGAAAAATTTTGGCTAAGGAGCGTTTAAGGTTTTTCCTTTGTAACAAGGTCTAACTTTGTTTGAATCGAAATTAAGCCTCTGTGGTGCAGTGGTGAAGCTGTTATATACTACAATGGAGCTGAGTTCGACTCCCATCTCCGGCAAAAGTTTTTGCGGAAGATTTTAAGCCAAAAACTTTTCTTTTGATTCGGATCCGAAACATATGCCATAATTGTTTTCAGGCCGAGTACTTTCAAACCCACTAGGCCTCTTGTCAAGATCGGCGCTTCCTATATTGAGCATTCCTTGTTAGTTGGTCTCTCAGTGGGAAACATAGTTTATAGTCATTTACTTGTACACTATTATAATGGTTATAAGCCGCCATTTCCGTCAGATCTAAAGCAGCCTCTTCGTCTATTATATTAGCCTAAAAATTTTTCCATTCAAATAATAAATAGCTTAAACTTAAAGTGACATAGTAATCAGGCTTTCGATTGAATTTCGAAAACGCTTTCGACAGATCCTTAAATTTAGGCCGTTTATGAGGGTTAAGTTTCCAGCCTAAAATTAATTTTCGAGATGAAACGTGTATAGCTTTTTACATCTAAACATTGTGTTATAAACCGAAATATGGACATTCGTTGGTTGTCGAAGAAAGGCTCCGATCTTCAATCGTGCCAACAGCCTTCTAATAGTCTCTTCGTTATATTTGATTTCATCATATGGCTCAGCACCAAAGTTAAAAATCTCCCAACATGTGACCCCAAATGCCCAAACATCCGTCTCTTCATTAAACCCGGATCTTTTTTCTAGCAATTCTATGGCAGCCCATTTAGAGGCGAAATTTATGTGCTTCTTCTTCGTTTTTAAATCTTTACTTCCATCTTTGTCTTCGTTTTTATAAACGGCCAGTCCAAAATCAGCGACTTCAACATGGTCTTTTCGCTTGAGTAATACGTTCCGAGTCGCTAAGTCACCATGTGTTATCTTGCGATCGGTTAAATATTCCATTGCCTAAAGTTTTATAGTGGAAATTTACATATATGGTCTAAAGTTTAAACAAATCTAGACCTGAGATATTTGAAGTGCATATAGTACAAGAGTTTTTCCATCGATCGCTTTCTTTTCTTTTCGAAGAAAGTCGCACAATGAACCAAGTTTTCGATAAAGAGTGAATATTTTCACATCATCAACCGAATTGATTCCAATAATCTTCATTAAATGGGGATGATTCAAAGTTGCCATTATTTCGGCTTCTTTTAAGAACTCCTAAAAATTTTAAGAGACGATATCTCGAAAGTTCGAACCTAGGTGGCCGTGGTGTTAAACGCATCCGTTGTACTGACCCAAAAGTAAGCCTGTTATTTGCCAGGCAATTGCCATTATTTGCCGGCATTGCCAGGTTGGCAATTGCCAGCTTAACAGGTGTACCCAAAAGGCACTATAAATTGACGAAAAATCACTTTTGCCTGTACGACGAACTTGCGTAAGCTTGCGTAGGGCCTTATGCTCGGCGGGCGCAGTGCGCGGAAGCATAAATTATCGTTTAGGATTAGGTTTAGGTGACTTTAGCTGTGCATTGTGCACCGTATTTAGGAAAATAATGGGCTATTCGAGATTATGTTTTTTGAGATTCTGAGTTTTCGAAATTTTGAGGTGGAAGATGCATGGATCTATGCGCTGCTACCCCGATTCCTACTTTGTACACCGTGCCAAAATTACCGCTTCCCAGCTTTATATCTTTATTAATCTGATATTCTTCATTCGTTATCAAAAGTAATCTCCCGCCAAGAAAACTTGGTTTCTTATAAAAACGATGCTAAAAGACATTTTAATTGTTAGTTAAATTCAAACAAATATACCCAAATGAACAAGATGACTAAAACAAACAATAAAATTAATAGAATAACTGAAGCTAAAATAAATTTCCAGTTTGTTTTCTGGTTTTTTGGAATGATAAGAGCTTTCTAAAATTTTATGCAAGAATTATCAAAATTCTAAAATACCGATTGACAGACAGTTTGATTCTGATAATCTGCTACGCAAACCTCATTTTCTCGACATGTGAATATACTTTTATTCATGTCAGTATAACAGCAAATATCCGATGGACTATAAGCTTCTTTACATAAATAGCCGTCGTGATTTAGACTGAGACAGCATATACTATTGGTATCACATATAGTACCATCTGGACATTGGTTCACCGTCTTAATTTGTTTGCTAATAAGAGAGAGAGAGTTTTCAAGTTTTTACATTAAGACAACTGTCATCATCTCCATCATCATCTAAATCTGCACAAGTTTGGCCATGTTTGCAAATCATCCCAGAGCTACAACATTTTTCACCGGGTGGAACACAACGATAAATGTTTAGTTCATTATTCCAACAACATGTCCAAGGTGATGGACAACGCGTCTTGTTATCATTGCATAAATAAGATTCCTTAAAATATAGTTATTACTTTCTGCTGATTTTTGTCGCTCTAACCTAGATCGGACCTTGTACAATATCTTAGGAAACTAAACAATTCAAGCATATGCATTTGTATGTCCGCCCCTTTGTTCACTATTACCAGATGGGATATGGATATAGCCTAACTAGTCTGAGGGGGTATTTCTAGAAATCTGAGAGAGGGATTGAGTAGGATTAGATTTTTATCGTAAATCACTATCTAACGGTAGCCGATCCTCATACAAATAAAATATACTTTAACTTAGCTACGCCTAAAGGAAGGTGACATACTTATCTAGACTTAGCGACTGTGTAGTTTGTAACTGTTTGTGTTGTATTGTATTTTGTGCTGATGCACTGGACTTGCAATGAAGCAAATATATCAAGGGATCTTCCCGCCGCATCTATGTTTTGATCCGGATTGAGGATGTTTTGGATTTGTCATGGAATATGGAGCTTCTTATCGAGAGCTTACATCTGATTCCACAATTCCCGAATGTGAAGAATAGCCTATCGTCGGTCTAGAGCTGATTGTGCCTGGGAGCAGTGCTCTTGTAAAGTTCTCTCCGATTAAGGCTCCGATAGCTCTCTTATCACCTCGCGTTTCGTGTTTTACTTCAGGCTCTAACAAAACTGTTTAGAGGCCGACCTCTTCTCTACTTAGACTCGACACCAACTCTCAACGGGCAGATGCCAGTTGGTGACATAAAATTTCTGCCAGTTGGTGATATAGATTTATGTCACCAACTGGCAATTTCCCCAATTGCTTGAAATTAGAATTATTGGCTTACTTCAAGGCAAGATGAAGCAGTACGTTGGTGATTAGTTATAAAATGAGTATATTCTTCTCCGATTGTATGAAGATTGAAGCAAATTTCAACTGGGGCATATTTAATCCCAACCGTCGAAATTATGTTAGAATAATTAGCTGAGCATTGACCTTGAGCATTCAAAATTGGGCATGAAATAGTGTTCTAAAAATGTTCATCGTGTTTTCATCTTTTTGAATTTGGGATTTTCTATAATAGAAATCCCAAGCTTTTTTACATTTATGCAAGAATCGTCTAATCCGTCAGCATCGGCATCATGACAACTGAAACCATTTGCGCAGAACGAATACCCCGTACAACAGGTGGCATTTTCTGCGTCCGTGCAATAATATTTGTTTCTGTGGCCCTTACAGCATTTTTTGTATGACGAGCAAGGTGTACGATCCGGACATACGTTCACACCGAACTAAAAATTTAGGAAAAATATACAGTAGTTAATGATATCCTAACCGATTCGATGCAACCATCGTTAAATCCGTCGTTATTACCGTCATAGCATATGAAATCCTTGGGACATGAGTCAGGGTGGCAACAAACTGGCAAATTCGAACACTTATAGTAACCAAGCTTATGCTTATTTGGACAGCAAGTTTGACCTGCGGCACAATAAGTATGGTCCGGACAAATTACCGGATACTTGGAATTATTTTTGGTATGAAATTTATTTTACTTGTATACAGGTTCCATTTGCCCTACACTCGTGATTTTCTGGACACGCAGTTAAATCCTGGCAGCAAACGGCATTCGCTATTCGTGCACACCAAAATTGGTTGATATCATAGGGACAGCAAGTCGTTCCATTCGGACAAGGATTTATGAAACAAGCATCATTTCGGAGCAACTTTAAAAGCGTATTTACAGGGTGGCTAAAAAAACCGTACTTTTGCGATTTTTCGAGCAATTTTTTGCCAAAAAAAATTTTTTTAATTTTTTTCAAAATGGCCATGTGGGGGATTTTTCTATGCGAGGAATCGTTTGCGCGCATTGAAAAATCTTCAAAACGCTTCCTTGATCATGAAATCGTTAAAAAAAATCAGAATTTTTCTTTTTTTTCAAATTTTTAACGATTTCATGGTCAAGGAAGCGTTTTGAAGATTTTTGAATGCGCGCAAACGATTTCTCGCATAGAAAAACCCCCCATAGGGTCATTTTGGAAAAAATTAAAAAACTTTTTTTTGCAAAAAATTGCTCGAAAAATCGCAAAAGTACGGTTTTTTTAGCCACCATGTATTAGATAAAGAACAGGTACAGCACCTTCGGCGCTCAAGGGATCGTCCATAATTTTTTGCGTTTTTCGGTTCAATTTTTTTCGAATTTTTTCAATTTTTCGAATTTTTTTCTATTTTTTTCAATTTCTATCTAATTTTTCGTTTTTTTTCAAAAAAAGCTTTATTTAAAAGCAAAAAAATTTTGGCGGGGACTGAACCTGCGCCTTTTAGACTGAAAGACTAACACTTTACCAACTGCGAAATGAAGGTAGATGATTAAAAGACATTTCATTTCTGATCAATAAAGCATAAAAAGCAAAAATGAAAAAATTGATTTTTAATTTTTCCAGAGGGAGTACCCCCATGATTTTAGTGTCGTTTTTTTCTCTCATCGAGTTCTTTCCAAAAATCTAAGTCGTAACGAGATTGGACTTAAGGTTACAAAATTCGGTGACACAAACAGACAGACATTTCTTGCTTAATATAAAAAGGTTTAATTACTGTATCGTTGCCATACACAAGGAGTTCATGAGAGCCATCAGCAGTGGCTTAAATTTTTTTGTAACATCATTTTTGTCGTAATATTATGCCCAACTTACCTAAACAGTTTTTGTTTTCGTATAAACATATTAATAAAATTAACAGAAAAATAATAATACTTATTTTCATGCTGAAACAAGTTAAAATGAATTTCTGTGTCTACTATGATACTATCTGATTGTTTAATTTTTTGATAAACTAGTCTTTTAGGTAAAGTTACGTCTCGCTCCGCGCTCTTTCACTCCTTGCTCAATTATAGGTTGTTTTTCGGGAAATTATGAGCTCAGCACATCAACTCCATTTCGAATTTTCCTTGAAATCAAAAATCCGAGCAGTCCAAGTTGTTGGTACCGTTAAATAGAACCAAAAATGTTTTTGGACCAAGAAAATCTAATGATACCAGACAAAGTTATTTCAAAAATACGATTTTTTGGGCATTGAAACGAAAATTACTATTTTGTCCTGAAGGAATTTTTAAAAAATTCTTGCGCCAATCGATCCAGTGACCCCAAAAACGGTAGTGTACCAATTTTCGTGAAAAACATATTCTGGGTTTTTGAGTAAAAAAACTTTATTGAGGGGCTGAGGTTCGAACCAGCGACGTTCGGGCTGATGCACATTGTGGTGTATGCGAGCTTACACGCATAAGTCTGAACGTCGCTGGTTCGAATCCCAGCCCCTCAATAAAGTTTTTTTACTCGAAAACCAAGAATATGTTTTTCACGAAAATTGGTACACTACCGTTTTTGAGGTCGCTGAATCGATTGGCGCAAAAATTTTTAAAAAATTCCTTCAGGACAAAATAGAAATTCTCGTTTCAATGCCCAAAAAATCGTATTTTTGAAATAACTTTGTCTGGTATCATTAGATTTTCTTGGTCCAAAAACATTTTTTGTTCTACTCAAAGGTACCAACAACTTGTATTGATCGGATTTTTGATTTGAAGGAAAAAATTTTTTTCTTATAGCCGGGTTGATGTGCCCTGGAGCCAAAAACAAAGTTTTTCAAAATTGTTCCAAAATGATCAGAAATTTTCGCCATAGCCCAAAACAATAAAATAACTCATTTTTGGACAAAAAGAATTAAGTTAACATATGTTTGGGGATCTTGCTAAGCTAAAAATGTCGAAAAATCACCATTTTTCATGAATAAATTAGCTTTAACTCAAAAACGTCTGTGCTAAAACACAAAACCCAATATACCAAAATTTTCCTCATATTATAGGCTACATTTTTGGAAGGATCACTTTGCTTGAAAACCTTCGTAACTGAGTTAAAAAGTCCAATTTTGTCAAAAAGGCAAAAAAGCAACAACAAAAATCCGGAGTTTTTGCAGAAAGCTTCGATCAACTTTTTATTGAAGCAAAAACTTGTTATAGGTGTCCCTATAAAAGTTATAGGGCAGAGACATAGGTTAAAGGTGACGCGTGCCGGCACGTCACATCACATCCCATGTGCCGTGGGCACATCTTGGCACATGTGCCCGGCACGTGCCGGGCACACGTCACATGTCCGGTAAAAAAGTGTCAATTTTTACTCCAATATCGAATTTTAAGTAGTTATTTTTGAGGCCCCTATGTGTAATTTTTCACGAGGAATCGAATGAACCCACTCTCGTTCCATGAAAAGTGCAGGAAACCCGAGAAAATGGGATTTTTTGAGAATGTTTTGAAAAAATCCCATTTTCTCGGGTTTCCTGCGCTTTTCATGAAACGATATAGTGTTCATTCGATTCCTCGTGAAAAATTACGCCTAGGAGTTTGGGGCGCTAAAAAGCTAAGGAAACCCGAGAAAATAGCATTTTTTGAAAAAATCCCAACAAATCTAGAGAAAAAATAGACCTGAGCATTTTAACGTGAACTTGGCTTACAAGGGACCTTCAAGGTCTGAGAAACTCAGATTTTTTTGAGACCTAGCTTAAAAGTTAGGAAAAAATGTGGAAAAAACGAATATAATAGTCGCTTGATTGATTGGGTATAAATTTTTTGAGCTATGGGGTCATAAAGTTGCAAAATTTTTCGATTTTTACTTTGTGCAAAAAAATTTGGCTTCAAGTGGGATTCGAACCTGAGCCCTTGTAGCCACAAAACAAATTCGTTGTCTGCACCAACGAGGCATGTTGATGGAGAGACATTTTTAAAAACCAAGTGATAGTGTTTTTTTTTAAATTATGCACTCAAATGATTGTTTCTAACATTTTAAAACCAAAGTATTTAAATAAAACTATAATTTTATTTATAATTTAAATATTTTTGTTTTAAAATGTTAGAAACAATCATTTGAGTGCATAATTTTTAAAAAAAACACTATCACTTGGTTTTTAAAAATGTCTCTCCATCAACATGCCTCGTTGGTGCAGTGACAACGAATTTGTTTTGTGGCTACAAGGGCTCAGGTTCGAATCCCACTTGAAGCCAAATTTTTTTGCACAAAGTAAAAATCGAAAAATTTTGCAACTTTATGACCCCATAGCTCAAAAAATTTATACCCAATCAATCAAGCGACTATTATATTCGTTTTTTCCACATTTTTTCCTAACTTTTAAGCTAGGTCTCAAAAAAATCTGAGTTTCTCAGACTTTGAAGGTCCCTTGTTAGTGGTAGTGCTCCTGGATTTGACTCTAATGGTCTCGGGTTATGTGCGGCACGTCACACTTGGACACATGTGCCG
>OZJO01006404.1:0-19863 GCA_900406225.1 Acrobeloides nanus
GGGTTTTGGGCTCAGATCTCGGTGAAAACGGCCTATGGGCCGCTAATTTTAACGCAGAACATCTTAATAAATTTATTGAAGATTTTTAGGGAAAAAATCGGAAAAATCTGGGTTACACACTTAGTGTCTTCTCCTTGTGAGTCAAATGGGGACGAACTTATTTTTTTATCGCTTGTTGAAAAATGCATTATTTCGCGAACTTCAAAATGCTATAACTTTGTTTCGAGCAAATTATTTTTCGATTTTCAGCTTTGAAATCGTCCGAAACCGTATTTTTCGCATAAAATTATCCCTTATATTGTCTTTCCTTTGAAAATCTCAAAAAAATTTTTGTTCGGAGAACAAGATTTTTGTTTGCTGCAAATTCCACACTTCTTTTTGCATCTGAAAAAGAAATATCTGAGGAATAAATTTTTTTAAATTTCGGGCTGGCAGACAATTGACAAGTAGACATTTCAACAATTTTGACAAGAGTTTTTTTTACTGAGGGGTGACATTTGACAGATACAGACTGAAAAAAATCTCTGGAGGGCAAGGGTTCGATCCCGCAGGTCGAAATCAGAAGTATCATAATTCAAGATTTCATCATACAAACTACAAAAAATCTTTTTTGTTCGGAGAACTTGCTGCAAGTTCCACACCCCCTTTAAGGTACACTTTGTCCATTAAAACTTTTGGGCAAAAAATGGCAATATGGCCAAATAGCCCATATGCATATCTCCGGAACCACGAAGGCTACGGGGCTACTTCCAACAGTAATTTTTACTTACTCACCGAGTATATAAAAAAACATTTCAGGTCGACGACGGGCGAGAACTTTTCTGCAATGTCGCCTGGGAGCTTCGAGTGTTCAAGAAAGTGTCTCTTAAATATTAGTGATGTTTCGAAGCGCGCTCTAAGCTTTAAAGGCTTATCGCTTCGACCTTCGAAACCTCGAAAAAGTGTCTCTTAAAGAGGGACGCGTGAATCTTGTCCGTATTGGATCCAAAAAATTTCTTGATTTTTTTCGAACGAAACTCACTCTTTATTGGTTTTTTTTTATGCGAGAAACACGATTTTGATGCTATTTTCGCATTTTAACGGCTCGGGACCTAGCGCAATCAATTCCTCGCATAAAATTACCCCCAGAAGAATCTTTTCGATGTTTAATTTTGTGTTAAAATGAAATTTTCAGGTGTTCCGTTTATTTTGACTCACCCTGTAAGTGACAATTTCAGCATAAAGAGAAAAATGCGAAAATCACATCAAAATCGTGTTTCTCGCATGAAAAACCCCTAAAGTGTGAGTTTCGTTCTAAAAAATCAAGAACAATTTTTTGACCCGATACGGATATGATTCACACGCCCCTTTTAAAGATAGTTTTTTGGGTTTCAAATAGTTGTGAATAGGGTTGGAGGGAAAATTTTTCCCGTTTCTTGAATCGGGAATTCCCGACGATTTTTTTTCCGAAAATGGCCATTGTTGCCATTTCGGGAATCCCGAAGATCATTCCCGATTTCGGGAAATTTCCCATTTCCCAAAGCAATTCTTGCCCCTATTTTTTCGGGAAAATTTCCAAAATTTATCTAATTTTCACTTTAAAAAAAGTTCATATATTTCCATTTTTCGCAAAAAAATCGCTATTTTCTTAGCATTTTCAGCTTAAAAATTGCAATTTTCAAAAAATTTCCCGTTATGTTTTTGCTCAAAATTTTTGAAAAAAACATAAGGGAGGGCCAAGACAATTTTTCTTAAATTTTTCATTTCCCGATTTTCCCGAAGAAAAATTTCCCTATTTCGGGAATTTCTCACCCGATTATGATTCCCTTCCCGTTCCCGATGAAAAGTTCCCATTCCCGCCAACCCTAGTTGTGAATTTGAAATTTGTTCATCCTGATGTTTTCTTCCATTTTTTATAAGCCCTCTTGTCCTTGAACATCACAAATGGCATTTTAGAATGCTCTGCTTTTATCTTTATTGTAGATATAGAAATTCAAGTTGAGTGGAGACACACCCGTTTCAGTAATAAAAATTTTCAATAACTAAAAAGTGATAAGCCCAATTGTTGGCTACCAGTTCCTATCAAAATTACATCTGATTATAACAGCTATTTTGTGGAAATTTTATAATCCTATTGACGTATTTAAATTTTTTAATATTTTTTGCGAGGGATGGGGATTAATTTGGAGGTACAGGGTGTTCAAAAAACAACCCCCATTTGGTCATTTGTTGGCGAAAATTTTTTTCTTCCAAAAGATTTGTTAGGGATGTTTTTATGCGAGAAATCGATTGCACGCATCGAAAAACCTTGAAAAAGGATTTTCGATGCGCGAAATCGATTTCTCGCACAAAAATACCCCTAATGAGTCTTATTGGAAAAAAATTTTTTATGGAAAATTCTCGCCAAAAAATGACCAAATGGAGGTTTTTTTTAGAACACCCTGTACCATTATCAGCCAAATTCCTTTGTATTCGTGTTCCCCATACCCGAAAACCCCGAGTACAAAAATTAGCCGATTTGAAATTCGTATATTTTGCCCTTAGGTATTTAGCGAAAAATCGATTTTTGACCCCTTAGATGAATTTTCCCGGAAGTGATGTTCTACAGGGTGGTCCAAAAAACCGCCATTTGGTCATTTTTTGGCGAAAATTTCTTGAAAAATTTTTTTCTCCAAAATGACTCATTAGGGGTATTTTTATGCGAGAAATCGATTGCGCGCATCGAAAACCCTTGAAAACGTCTCCCAAATAATGAAATATCATCCAATTTATTTATTTTCAAGTTGGAATTCCTACATAAAATAACTGAAAAAATACGAAAATCTTATATTTCATGGCCTGGGAAGTGTTTTCAAGGGTTTTCGATGCGCAAATCGATTTCTCGCATAAAAATAATATCCCTAATGATTAATTTTGGGGGGAAAAATTTTTTGGAAAATTTTCACCAAAAAATGATCAAATGGCGGTTTTTTTTACCCGGTATACTTTTTTTGTATACTTTTCTTGTACACCCTGTATACTTTTTTCTTTTGTAGATATGAAAACATTTAAGCCAATATTATTTTTACTATATTTTTACTTATGTTTAATAAAAGTGAGATTTTTGGTTTCTTTTCTTAAAGGGGGAATCAATTTTGCAGCAGCATCTCGGGAGACCATTTCTAACAGAATTTTTTATCATAACTTTTGATAGATAAATCCGTTTAACTTGATTTTGGTGTCACTTTGAAGCTCTACTCTGAGCTTCAAAATGACACCAAAACCAAGCCAAACGGATTTATCTATCAAAAGTTATGATAAAATCTCTGCTAGAAATGGTCTCTCGAGATGCTGCTGCAAAGTGATCCTCTCTCCTTTAATTAATATTTCAGTTTTCATACTGTGAATTTGTGTTAAGTGTTGCTTTATTAGAATTTAATAATGGCCAAGGGTATTTGGCTAATGGTGACCATTGTAGTGACTTTTGGTTTGCACAAATGAACTGTAATATCCGGTTAAAAATATGTATAGATTGGAATCTGGAGGAGTATGATAGATATTATCTCCTTATCGCTAATCTTGATTTTAGTGGGGAAGAAGCTTGTGTACATTACCACGACGACGATTCTAATTTTATATATGTCGGAGAAGTGACTGAAAATTCCAATGTTGCTGTGTTTAAAGAAGGACAATATAGTGCTTGGAGTAACCCTATGCAATTTATTGGGAATGGTTCGTATCATGTAGAGATTCTTACCGGCTATAGGATTTAGGATGATTTTTTAGGGATTTAGATTGTCTCTTATGGCTACAGAGTATAGACATAATGAATCTCTCATAGATGCATTCAATTTTACCATTACTAATTCGAGTTTGTCAGCAAATGATTTTACTTACATTTCGCATGATCGACCAGGTGTTGATGAGCCAACATTGTAAGCCGTTTAATTTTACTTCTTACATGACCGGTCTACAGGGTGAGGCAAAATAAACCGGTCACCTGATATTTTCAATTTTTGAAGGTTTTTAAGATAATCTTTTTATTGAAAACATAACAAAAAAAGAAAAATAGGAAATGAACAGAATTCATTCAAAAATGGTCTCATTGCGCTTCCTACAAGACTTCAAACGCGTTGTCTACGATTTTTGCCAAAGTTTCGACGCTAATCTCTTTCTACGCCTTCTTCAATACGTGCTTCAATAATTCAACGTTTTTGTGGGGCTTAGCACAGGCCCTTTCTTCGAGAATGCTCCACGCAGAATAACCCAACGGATTTAAATCAGATGAATTTGGAAGACACTCGTCTTTTGTAATGAAATCTGGGCATTCTTTCGATAACCTTTCTTAGTACCGTTTGCCTTGTGAGCTGGGGCGGAATCCTGCTGGAAGCACCATTCTTCATCGCCAAAATGATCTCTTGTCCAAGGAAAAAACATTAAAATAAAGTTTTGGATATTAAATTTCAAAAAAATAGTTGCAATAATTGAAAATATCAGGTGACTGGTTTACTCACCCTGTACTTTTGGGAAGTTGAATCTATGTGATAGAGCACAACATTTGGAACATTTTTTGCTTTTACGACACTACTTGAAAAACTAATGATAAAAAGTTATGAGCGAAACAAAATTGAATTTTCAAACGAGTTTGAGCATTGAAACGAAGAGCCTGCACCTGAAATTAATTTATGAATTTGCTTAAAGGAGGGGGGTGTAAAGTAGGATCGAGTAGAAAATTTTTTTGAATTTTTTTAACAAGTGACCCTTTAGGGGTAATTTTATGCGAAAAATCGATTGCGCGCATCGAAAAATTCTGAAAATTTTTTCTGGAGGTCAAAAAATGGAAAAAATTGCGTCAAAATTAGGGGTTATTTTTATTAAGGGTTATTAACCAAAAGTGGACTGGTTCTTTAACAAAAACACTAATCTAGAATTGGAATAGCTTGGAAGGCTGTAGGAGACGGAGTGGCTACTATTCCAACAAATGCACCACATCCAACAACGCCAGCTCCACCGCCGAAGGGTATACTTTCGATTTGTACATTTTGATTTTAATTATGCTTATTTAGCTCCATATGACTGTTCTGATCGAACACAAATTAATACTTCTGGCATCTACAATATTCAACCTGATCCATCCAATCCGAATAACATAATTCCAGTATATTGTGATGTTGGAACTTCTAGTGCATACACAGTTGTACAAAGGTAAGCCAAAATAATTTATCAATACAGGGTGGACTTGAAAAAACCGGAAATTTGTCGTTTTTTGACGAAAAAATTTGCGAAAATTGTTTTTTCAAAAAGTGATCTATTAGGGATAATTTTATGCGAGAAATCGATTGCGCGCATTGAAAAATTCTGAAAATGCTAACTTAGCCATGAAATCGTCATTTTTTCGATTTTTTTCTTCAAAATTTTTCGCCAAAAAAACGACAAATTTTCGGTTTTTTAAAGCCCACCCTGTACACTTTTTGTTTTCAGTCGCGGTAGTTCTGGACATACAAATCCTTTCACAACTATGAGAAAAATAAGCGACTATACTAATGCAACTGGTGAACCTGGAGTTGACTACAACTATTGGTTTGGCTTGGACAATTTCTACAAAATCACAACACGCACGTCAGCCTTCAACAACTATAGCCTTCAAATTGATCTATGCTGCGGTACAACTCTCGTATCAAGCTTACATTATGATAACTTTAAAGTACCTATTCAACAATTATTTCTGTCAAAATCGACTTATGAAATGCATAGTCAAAAACCTAGGGCATTTTTCAATTGTTTTTTAAATTATCAGTGAACTTATGGAAAATTGTAACTTCGGCACTAGGTCGGCATTCCTTAGACGTTCATAAAGTTGATACGAAACGATCTATTCTTTTCTTTTTTTGAAAAAATTAGGATCAATTTGTTGAAGTCTAGGAATTTTTCCTCCTTACCGGCCATTCTTTATCGGTCAACCCTTACCGCACATCCCTTACCGGTCATTCCTTACCCGACTATTCGGAGCAAGTTGCCTTGGTTTCCGCCACTTAACGTTGACTAAACTAGGCAAAAAATTTTTTATTTTCTTCCAGAGATTACCCATTTAGGGATAATTTTATGCGAAAAATCTATTGCGCGCACTCCCGCAACCTGAAACTCGCAGAAAAATGATGAAAATTCGCCAAAAACGACCACACAGGGATGCATGGGGATGCAATTTGATTTTCTCGAGAAATGAACAAATATCTCCCCATGCATCCCTGCGTGGTCGTTTTTGTCAAATTATCACCATTTTCTGCGGTTTTCAGGCTGCGAGAGTGTGCGCAGTCGATTTTTCGCATAAAATTATCCTTAAATGGGTAATCTCCGGAAGAAAATAAAAATTTTTTTGCCGAGTTTAGTCAACGTGGCTCTAGGAACTTTCACAACGGAATTTCCCCAACGGAACTTCCACAACAAAAAAAGCGGAACTTCCACAACGATCGATTTTCTCTACTTTCTCGTGATCAAAAGCAAAAAATTCCGTCATATTCGAGTTCCCCATATCAAAAAACCCCTGGATACAAAAAATCAGCTGGAAAAATTTTTTAAATTCAATTTTTTAACCTTTTGATCCCCCGTACAGTAAAAATACTGTAAGGGGAATCAAGGAGCTAAAAAATTAAATTTAAAAAAATTTTCCTGCTGATTTTTTGCATCCAGGGGTTTTTCGATATGGGGAACTCGAATATGACGGAATTTTTTGCTTTTGATCACGAGAAAGTAGAGAAAATCGACCGTTGTGGAAGTTCCGCTTTTTTGTTATGGAAGTTCCACATGTCATTTTGGACCCCGTTGTGAAAGTTCCGTTATGGAAGTTCCTAGAGCCGTCAACGTTAAGTGGCGGCAACCAGGATAACTTGCTCCGACCATTCTACACTTTTTTTCACAAAAAATGATGTTCTATAAAGTTGTTTGTCTCAATAGCAACTTTGTAGAACATCACTTTTCATGAAAATATTTCTGTGATGGAGATTGACTACAGACCGGTAAGGATCGACCGTAAGGAATGACCTAGTACCGTAACTTCAGATGCAAGTATAAGTCGATTTGTACAGAAATCTTCTTTTCAAGTACTTTTTTTCCTAAACAACCACGTTTAGGTCTTAGGACCGGAGACTAATTACACTCTTATTGCGACCGCTGAATTAAATCAAACAGGCATCGATTCACCAGGGCCATCAGGTGCTACTACCGATATTGGCAGCAAATTTTCAACATATGACGAATATAATGGAAATTATTCGAGGGTTATTTGCACTGTGCTTAGATATTTCGGCCGAAGTGATAATATTTCCAATGCTATAGGGTAAACTTTGTGCAATGAAGTGTTTCGAAGTCGGAAACTTTATTGTATATATTCATTCAGCAAGCATACATGAAAAGAGGGGTGCCAGATCTGGTACCCCTCTCCCCCCGAAGCAAGACCCAAAATAAAGACCCCTAAAAATCATAATGCCCACTCCACCCTCAATCTTTTCTCTGAATCAGGGCCAATGAAGAGTTTCATGCCTTGTAAATGTGCACAATCGATTTCCATCCTACAAAAATCTCTAGAAAGCAGGTTTTTCGTCGAAACTTCGAATTTTAGTACATTTTCGCTTCAATAACCCCTCCACTTCCTCTGAATCAGGGCAAGGAAAAGCGATTTTATGCCACGCAATCGATTTCCGCATAGAAAACCCCCAGACGAATCATTTTATAAAGATTCGATGCAACGCTCAAAAGACGGTAAATTGATTTGGCGTAACATTCAAAAGCCGACACGGCGTGGGAAAGTTGGGAAAAGTCTTTCTAGTCGGGTAAACTATAGTTCACTACACTAATGGTGGATATATGGGCAGTAAGGCTGCGCGTTATCAGTCGTGTCGCGCTCGGCACGACGTTAGCAGCTGTTCCGTTGCACTACGACACAACTTTAGCCCAACTGGGGTCTCGGAATCGGGACCCTACTAGGGTCCGGAATCCCAAATGGGTCCACCCCAGGGCCTACTGGAATAAAAAAATCTAATTCTTACATTTTTGGAAAAACGGTAGGATATGTTTTTTTGGGCCCTAAATAGCACCCTGAAATGTATTTCACTATAGATTGCCCGGCTAGAAAGACTTTTCCTAACTCTCCCCCCCCCGTGAGCCCAATATGTCAACAAGTAGCAAAATTTTAGAGGCTGGTGGATAGGTAGTTGTACTAATAATCTAAATGGTTACTACTATGCACTCGATGATACTATATTTTATCCGAATAATACATGCCAAATTAATCCGTAAGATCTTATAAATGTTTGACGTTGGGTATTAATATTTCCTCTGTAGGGTAAACAATCCAAGCTATAATGGCGCTGGAATAGAAATGAGAACATTAGGCTTACCACAATCACTAGACGGTCATTCTTATACAAGAGTTAGG
This sequence comes from Acrobeloides nanus, assembly GCA_900406225.1. Lineage (NCBI taxonomy): Eukaryota > Metazoa > Nematoda > Chromadorea > Rhabditida > Cephalobidae > Acrobeloides > Acrobeloides nanus. The sequence continues at coordinate 8,390 of OZJO01006404.1, forward strand.
ATGGCACTGTATCGAGTTGATCAAGGCGTACCCACTGGTACAACAGACTTTTGTTCTGTAAGTTTGTGAGATTTGAGTAATCAAGAAGATTTTAAATCACTAATGAATGTAAATATTTATTTTTTAGGCACCAGCAAGTGGTGGCACCACTGGAACTACTACTCAAGAAACATTTGAAACTTGAAACTTCTACTTACTCAAGTCCATAAATATTCGATTTTTTAAAATTTGTATTTTCAATAAATTTTTTAAAATTAAAAAAAATTCATTATCTGTTGTACTCATTTCAATATTTTATGCTTAATTTTTTTAAAGGAGCCAGTTTTTAGGATGTATAAATCAAAGTGTATAAAATGTTTTCTATTATTTTTGAGTATAGCTAGTGTCATTGAGGTAAGTTTATGAGTATTTTATTGACATTTATTTATTTTTAGTATGCAAAATGCCAATATTCGGTCTCCATATTATTATTGAGTTTCGATGATGGACAGGGTTTTTTGGCCAACGGTACCCATTGTAATCGGATGTGGTATGCTAATCAAAAGTGTAATATAAGGATACAAGTGTGTGTTTATTTGAATACGGGGTAAGGTGTTTATATTATTCGGCTAAAGTGCAGTTCGTGGCCCTCGCTTGGATTTTTTCCAAAATGGTGTTATTTGAAAGATCTAATGTAGAGGAGTGTTATAGCATTAAAAACAATTGTGGGACAAATCTCTCTGGAGGTGTGCGATTTTTTCAAGATGTGGTTCTTTATGTGTTATTATAAGATACGTACCTAGCAATACATTTTCTTATACAGGGTGGGCCAAAAAAAGTGGATTTTTGTGATTTTTTGGGGCCCGAAAATTTATTTTTCTAAAGGTAATTTTATGTTTCCTGGGGTAATTTTATGTGGGGAATCTATTGTGCGTATTCCCAAATCCTGAAAATGCTTTCCTAGGCCTGATTTAGGGAAAAAATTGGGTTTTTGAAATTGCGAAAAACGACGAATTTCGCTTCAAAAATCCACTTTTTCCCTGAATCAGGATCAAAGAAGCGTTTTCAGGGTTCGGAAATGCGCTCAATCGATTCGCCGCATAAAATTACCCCTAGAGGGGGTCCTTTTTAGAACATACATTTTCGGGTCCCAAAAAATCACAAAAATCCACTTTTTTTGGCCCATCCTGTAAAAAGTTAGCCGCCCTCAATGGTACATACCTAATAACACATAAAGAACCACATCTTGAAAAAATCGCACATCTCCAGAGAGATTCGTAAAAAACATCGAATTTTGGCCAAAAAATCGAATTTTTATTATTTTTCTTCATTTTTTGACAACTTTTTGACATGCTTGAACACAGGCTAACGAAATAAAACGCATACTTAAGCAGTTCTAAAAATAAACTGTTTAGAAATTCTCCTTGTTCTATAGATGATTTTCAAAACTTACCTTCATCAGATTGGTATGACCTAGGCCGAGTTACAAACAACTCAAACAACGTAACTTTTCAAGAAACTACGTATAACTCTGTGGATAACCCTATATCATTCAATGGCAGTGGTCAATATCAGGTAAACATATCAAAAGAGCTTACACTCAGTGTTGCATAGCCTTTTTTGTTAGATCGCCGTAACTTTTTTTCTTAAAAACCATTTCACTCAGAAAAAAGTTGCCATTTTTGTTGATATTATGAAAATTTATGATAAGTGAAGTATTTTTTGGCTATATTAATTGCTAACGCCTTCGAGATAATTGCAAGTGAATTTTTGTCTGTCTATAACAGCGAAAACATGGATATCAATATTTTCCTGATTCAATAAAAATTGTTTATTGAAACGATTGATCGAACATGATTAAATACCCATAAAAATGTTTAACTTTTTGATGAAAATTTTATGGCATTAGGACTTTATCTAACTTTTTGTTTCATTTGGAGAAAACGGAGAAAAAAGTCCAGATGCTGATGATACTAACCATGTAAACAACTAAAGGATAAAAATAAGCCAGCAACATTAAAATATAACAACAGAGATTAAAGTGTTAATATGGCTCAAAAAAGGGTAGAATAAATAAATGTTCTGGGAGCATTTTTCTCGATTGCTCTGGACCGAAGTCCATTACAACAGAGTAGTGAATGTCAGATGCCAATTGGCCATCTGTGGCACTATAACTTTCGCCACGACAACTTTCACCACGTTGCCAAAAAATTACAACTTTCGCCACATAACTTTTACAACGTTCGTGTCACATATTTATTGCAAATCAGGCAACTCAATTAGTCTGAAATTAAATGTTTATTGACACGAAAGTGGCGAAAATTACGTGGCAAAGTTATCGTGGCGAAAGTTCCGTAGCGAAAGTTACATGGCGAAAGTTAGCGTGACGAGATTCGTGGCGAAAGTTATAGTGCCCTATCTGTATATTGTTCTGATAATTGTGACCCTCTTTTGTGATGTTGTGTGGACTGTTCTACCAGAACAATATCTATTCACCACATATCGAGAGAGAGAGAGCTCCATAGCTAGTCGAGAGAACAGACTCAAGGAAAAGCTAGCCCGTGGGTTAGTTGAGGAATACTCTTTCAAAATTTCAGTTTATTTGAGCACTTTGGACCATGCTTAACAACTTTCGCAAAAAAATTTTTTCAAAAAAGTGCTATGGGTACAAAAAATTCATGTTAAATTATAAGCAAAATTAAAAATCCGCGTTTTATCATGAGCTTGGCTCAGTGGTAGTGCTCCGAATTCGAGTCCAATAGTACAGGGTTCGATTCCCACCTATGTCAAATTGATTTTGAAGCTGGTTTATTTGGTACTCATAGCACAATTTTTGTGGAAGTTGTTAAGCATGGTCCAAAACACTCAAATAAACCGGAATTTCGACAGAGTATTCCCGTGTTAATATTTTTTGAGAAATTTTCATTTTTTATTCAATTTCTACATTTTTGCGATGTCAAAAAGACTATGTAATACTTGAACGACTTCTTATAGGGCTTTACTTTATCATTGGTTGCTACTGACGTGACAACTTCAAGCGCCAATCTTATTGACAGTTATACCTATCAATTTGCGGATGGAAATTCGGCTCGAGATTTCACCTATTATGCTCATCCACGGCAATTAGAGAATATAAACTTAGATCCAACTTTGTAAGTCACATTCTGCATTTTTTTCTATGATACATTTTAGGACTGGTGTAGCCTGGTATGCAACAGGCAATATTACGCATACGCCACCACCACCGCCTCCAACAACACCTACCACGGTGACTACCACTCCATATACAGGGCCGACTACAACACGTATATAGCTTTAAGAAAGTTATAAAAAAGAACAAATTTTAGCAATACCAGTTCGACTTGATTGTTCAGATCCATTGATTACTACCCCTGGCGTATATCTAATATCACCACAAAAGAAAGCACCATTCCAGGTGTACTGTGATGTAGTATCACCAGGGCAAGCATATACTGTTATTCAGAGGTAAAAAATGAAATGACCATCCTCACATATGTACGTAAAATTGTTCAAAATGAGGCGCTACTCCATTCTCTTCCTCAGGCGCTACCCCCTCCCTACTTCCAGGCGCTACGCGCTATCCCCTTTTTTGTTATTTTACTACCTTCGTGCACGTGTCCTAGAAAATACAAAAATGAACAAACGGGATTTTTAGGCTGCGTTCAAGTATGTGAAAAAAGTTGTCAGAAAATTGTCAAAAAGTTGTTTGACAACTTTTTTAGCAACTTTGTGACAACTTTTTTGACATGCTTGAACGGGCTCTAGCAAAATTGCAAACGCCAAAAAGTTAAACAGAGCAAAATTGGAAACGCAAAAATTTTTTTGTTGTCTGGCTTTCTATCGAACTTATCAAAGAGAAAAAACTTAGTGAAAAGACCCTTTTGCTGATTCGGATTCAGCAAAAGGGTCTTTTCACTAAATTTTTTCTCTTTGATAAGTTCGACAGAAAGCCAAACAACGAAGAAATTTTTGCGTTTCCAATTTCGCTTTTTCATCATTTCTAATTTTGCGTTTCTAATTTTGCTAGAGCCCTTGAACGCAGCCTTATGGCCAAGTGCTAGGATAATGAATTTATATGATTTTAGCCGAGGTCCTAAAAATCCAAATGTTGATTTTAATCAAACTTGGGCTAACTATAGTATTGGTTTCGGTGAAGTCGATCATCATAGCAATTACTGGGTTGGACTACAAAACATCTACTCTCTTACAAACCAAAATATTGACTATGGTTTGCGTATAGACTTATGTTGTGGAGATACAGCAATTACAACTAGTACTGGTGACCCTTGGTATTATGTCAATTTTCAGGTAAGCAAAAAAATTTCTATCTTAAAAGGGTAAACTTTTTAGATTGGCAATGAATCGACCTCGTACCGTTTACATGCTACTTGCTTAAATGGTTGTTCATATGGTATAGCCACTTCAACTTCAGTCTATTATAGTGATATCGGTTCTGTATTTTCGACGTGGGATAACTTTACTGCAGTCAATAAACTAAACAACTCAGTAATCCAAACTCCTTATTTTTGCTCGGTTTTAAATTACCCAGCTACCACTAATAGAACCGCCGATCATTTTGGGAACGTTGGGTAAAAGTTAATTTGCAAAAATACGGCGTGGCCTTAAAGTTCTGTTCCAATTTTGATGTCAACATCTTACAAACTTCTAAAAAACAAAAACGTCTTTTGGATCAAAGTTATCAGGGGTAATTTTATGTGAGGAATCGATTGCGAGCATTTTCAAAGCATGAAAAATCCTACCTGACTCTGATTCAGGCAATTGTCGCGTCAATAACTATTTCTATTGCTGATTCAGGGCCTTTTAGGGTCCGCGCTAAATAACCCTTTAGGAATCAACAAATGCTAACCAATAGCGCTAACTCAATACTAACCAACGCTAACCGTCGAAAATTTCCGATGATTGTGTTGAATTTATGACGTCGTAAGTTGTCTGATTTTCAATGAAATTTCAAAAATTTTATGCTTCTCAACCAATAATTTGTTTCGGGCTGTTCTCCCAATTCCGACGGTTAGCGTTGAGTTAGCGCTGTTGGTTAGTGTTGATTTTCGACGTTTAGCGTTGTTTAGCGCGGATCCTTAGATTTTTTTAAAATTTCACCCACCCATCCCTGATTTAGAATCAGAGAAATTTTTTCGTGCTTTGAAAATGCGTGCAATCGATTCCTCGCATAAAATTACCTACGGAAGATGACTTTTAAAAATGAATCCAAGAAGATCCCCTGATCAAGATTCAGGGAATGCATGTGTGTATTGTAGAGAAAATTGTATTAATCAGGGTCAGCTAGATGTTTTCATTCGTTGAAAATGCTCGCAATCGATTCCTCACGTAAAATTATCCCTGATAACTTTGATTCAAAGGACGTTTTTGTAATAGAAGTTCATAAGACGTTGAAATAATAGCTGGGACAGAACTTTAAAGGGCCAGTCCACTCGGAAAAAAACTCTATGTATAAAAATTATATATTCGGAAAATTCATGAAAAATGGAGCATCTTTTGTGGCATGTTTTTAATTGTTGTAGTTTTTGAGATAATTGCGTTTGAAATTGTTCATGTTTTCGTTGTAATATACAAACTTTTTGAATTTTTTGCGGAAAAATCGATTTTTGCATTAATTTTTTAAATTTTCATAACATGAACATTGTAGCCATTTTTTGTAGCTAACGAACAAAATGACACCAAAATTATCCAATTTGAACATTGTTTTGGGTTATTGAAACGAAAACATGAAACAGAATTTTTGTTTCAATAACCCAAAACAATTTCCAAATTGGATAATTTTGGTGTCATTTTATTCGTTTCATAGAGTTGTAAAAAATTGCTACAATATTCATTTATGAAAATTTAAAAAATCGATGCAAAAATCGATTTTTCCACAAAAAATTCAAAAAAGTTTGTGTATTACAACGAAAACATGAACAATTTCAAACTCAATATCTCAAAAACTACAACGATTCAGAACATGCCGTAAAAACAACAAATCTTCATTTTTCATGAATTTTCAGAATATATCATTTTTGCATAGAGTTTTTTTCCCGAATGGACTGGTCCTTAAGGCCACCATGTAAATATAGAGTTTTATAATCTTACTAAAATGTAAGCAATGATTTTTTAGTGGTTGGTGGTTTGGAAGTTGTACAAACAATTTAAATGGCTTTTACTACGATTATGGAAATACAAGTTTTTATAGTGATCCCAATAGTTGCACTTTAAATTTGTAAGCATAACTTTTATTGTATAGAAATCGTTTGAGAAAGTTGCGCATGTACAAACAGCTCCCAAAAGATTACGACGAGAAAAAATGCAGTCTGGTCGGAAAAAAAGTTGCCAATTTTTGTATATATTCGGAAAGTTTTTACGTCACCCTTTGAATCGCTGTCGTTTTCGAGTAATTGCGTATGAAGTTGGCGATTTGAAATTTTGTGTATTACAACGAAAACGTGTACCTGATAGTTTTTCCCTGAATCAATAAATTCTGTATATTGAGAAGAAAATAATTCAAAATCCTTGCACATTTAGAAAAAATAAATACAACATTTTTTATAACTCGACGAGACGATAAAATGACATCAAATCCACTTTGAAAATTGTTTTGGGTTATTGAAACGAAATATTTCAAATGTTTTCGTTTCAATAACCCAAAACAATTTTCAAAGTGGATAATTTTAGTATCATTTGATTCGTCTCGTCGAGTTATAAAAAATGCTGTATTGATTTTTTCCTAAATGTTCAAAGAATTTCTTCTCAATATACAGAATTGATTCAGAAAAAAACTATCATGTACATGTTTTCGTTGTAATACATAAAATTTCAAATCGCCAACTTCACTCGCAATTATCTCGAAAACAACAACGATTCAGAATTTACTGTAAAAACAAAAAATGCCCCATTTTTTATGAACTTTCCGAATATCAACAAAAAATGGCAACTTTTTTCCGATCGGACTGGTCCTTTAAGCTGAAAAAGTGTTATATATTTTAGACCAGCTTCTGGTTTCCCTAGTTTTGAAACAGGAACCGGCATAGAAATGGCTACATATGATCAAGCGCTGGCGAAAAAGTCTTATACCAAAGTACGAATGGCACTATATCGACTCGTGAATGGTCCTCTTACTCCACCTCCGGTCAGAGATCCAAATGAGTTTTGCAAAGGGTAGGCTTCCTCTTATAAAATTTAGTGCGTTTTATTTTTATAGCAATTGAGCAAACAAAAAACAGCTTTTTAAAGCTATTTCTCAATGAATTAATTGGATCAGCTTGTATATCATTTAAAGGACCAGTCCACTTTTGGGAAGTTGATACCATCTTATAGAGCACAAAATTTGAAGCATTTTTTGCTTTTACGGCACTACTTGCAAATCTAATGGTAAAGAGATATGAGCAAAACAAAAAAAGTCCAAACGAGTTTGAATATTGAAACGAAGGGATTGAATTTTAGAAAATTCCAGTTTTTGCTTATAACGTTTAAAAATTTAAAGGTTTAATTAAAAGAGAAAAGCGGTACTTTTCATAGCTCAATGAGACGAATAAAACGACACTAAAATTAGGGACCGCCATAGCCTTAGGGGCTTCCGTACAGAAAAAAAGCGTCCTCCATCAAATTTCTGATTTCTTTTCAAAATTATAGTTTTATGTCTGTAGAATATAAATCAATAAAAACCCGATCAAATTTTTGATCGGATCGTCAAATTTTTAAGTTTTTTCAACTATTTTTTATACATGTCTTGAAATGGGGCAATTTTCGTAAATTTGAGAAAAACACGATTTTTTTTCACAAACTCGATACTTTTAATTCGGTTTTTTGCATTTATGTTGTAGTATTATAGCTAATTAATAAATCTATAATCTTTTTTTTATATTTTTTAAATTTGAATCTTTAAAAAAATTGAATTTTTTCTAATATAGTAAAAACCATCAGACCGATCAATGTTAGTTAAAAATTCGCTATCTCTTGCAATTAACGATGTGCAAATCGATGCAATATAGCAACGTTTAGGGGAACATACGAACTATATTTCCCAACAGAAATTTTAAAAAAAAGTGATGCTTTGTGATGCTTATCGTATAATCTTGATATGGAAGTGGTTATACAGGGCGATAAAACAGTTCTTGCGCGTGTGTTTGAAGCATAACTTTTTAAGAGATGAGCCATATGGTGTGGTTTTGGTGCCATTTTAAAGCTACAATTCTGAACTTTCAAATGATACCAAAACCATGCCTCAAGGTTCATAATATAAAAAGTTATGCAAAAAACAAGTTGAGGAAAAATTAACATTTGGCAGAGTGGTGATACTTTTCGAATTTTTGAAGAGGGTATAGTGTTAAACGGTTCGACAGCGCTTTAAGTTGAATTTATTTAGTGAGATTAACGCATGGGAAAGTTTTTAAAGTCATTTCGAGTCACAATTCGATCCCTAAAAAATTCAAAACCATGTCCGAAGCTTAATACCATCGATTTTACGTGTATTTTTTGAATTTTCTAACCTCTCTAAAACACCCAAGATAATTTTTTTCGTCCAAAATTTCTTTCTGGCAGATGTATTCCAATATGGAGAACATTTCTAGCGTGATTTCAAAAAAATCCGAGAAAATTCGATTTTTGAGCCATTTTTACACATGGGAGTAGAAATGAGGTCGAAAAAAATTTTTGCTCAGATTTTTTCGAAACTACGCTAGAAATGTTCTCCATATTGAAATACATCTGCTAGAAAGAAATTTTGGCCGAAAAAAATTATCTTGGATGTTTTAGAGAGGTTAGAAAATTCAAAAAATACACGTAAAATCGATGGTATTGAGCTTCGGACATGGTTTTGAATTTTTTAGGAATCGAATTTTGACTCGAAATGACTTTTAAAAACTTTCCCATGCATTAATCTCACTAAATAAATTCGACTTGAAGCGCTTGGATAAAAATCAATTTGGATAAAAATGGTGTTTTACTATAGAAGGACGCTTTTTGGCCTTTTTTCTATATAAAATGCTGTACAAAGGAATCTTTTTCATAACTCAAATTTTCACGCAAAAATCCATTTTTGATGCGATTTTTTTTCAGCATATGGTTTTTAAGATCTAGATTTTATTTTTTAAACGATCCTGACGTCCATACACATTGGGAAATATGAGTTTTAGAAACCCTATGGCGGTCCCTACATATAGAACATATTTTATCTAAAAAATATGAGCAGCATTTAAGCTTGATGAAAGTAGTTCAAAGTGCGAATATTAAATTTGAGGTAAATCTTACATGGAGAACAGGGTTCCAATGGAATAGGTCGAAGGACCGGAACCGGAATGGAACACGGAACAGAAAAAATGACCAGAACTTACCGTTACCAGAACGGAACAAAATTATTGAATTTCTTTTGGTTCCTTTATGTTTTTTCCTCAAATTCCAAAACTTTGAACAGAAACATAAGAGGAACAAGATGATTTTTTTCAAAAATAACATTCTTCCACTTTTATTTTTTCACGCCGATATGCGTTAAAAATCATAAATCTAAAACACCAGTTTCTGTGTCCGTATGTCCGGAACCATGAGATCTCAGGGACGGTAAATCGGATTAACATACGGTCTTTTTTAAAAGAGAGGGGATAGACCTTCTACATGTATGGGATATAAATTATAAAGACAAAAATTATTGAAATTTTAGGTTTATACTTTTCTTATGTTGGGCCTAAATATGCCTACATGGATATTTGCCCTAATCAGTACTGTCATTGGATGGAAATCTTCATGGGAGACCTCTATTAGCTCTTTACCTATGATTATCTTTTCAGCAGTAGAACTTATTGGATTGACCATGAATCCGGCAAGGATACATGCAAATGTATCTAATAAAAATCCTTAAAGTATTGATATTTATATATTTTAGATTCGCCGCATACAAAACATCCTTCATAGCATACCTAATCTATGGAATCCATATAGTGAAAAAATATACCATATTGCAACAGTGTTTATTAATCATGCCAACCAAAATGATCATGGCATAACTCTTTGGGGGTTCGCGGTTGTTACAAAACCATTAATTCTAACAGTATGCCTTTTATTTAATTTTTTAAAAGAAGTTTGATTTTTTAGACGATGTCCCTAACAATTACTTACTTAACAATACTTTTACAAATGAAAAGCACTAAATAATAAAAAATTGAATTGTAAAATTTAATATTGCCAAAAATTTTACATGGTGGCGCACAAAACTGCACTTTTTGATATTTTGACGCAATTTTTCAAGTTGCTTAATTTTCACCAAAATAATTTTATAGGGGTTTTTCTATGCGAGAAATAAATTGATAACATTGCGCAACTTGAAAACGCTTCCCTGATCCTGAATTAGCCTGTTTTCGCTTAAATTTCTATGAATTACACCGTCCAATTGGGCGTGGTGGGCAGGCGTCATCTATGGGTGGCTCCTCTTCTCTCAACATACGACCCCTTCCCACCATCAATTTTCGGTGGTGGGTGGTCTTGCTTGGGGTCTTCACTTTTCGTTCTTGTCTGAGTGAGGGTATATATCAATTGATACTTTACTTGTACCTAATTACTTCCCATCGGGGCCCTTTGGTGTGTACGTCTGTGTGTATGTTTATGACCTTGTGCAACTCTGTGTGTTTTGCGTGGAAGCGTGAATTATGGCTTTTGTTTACAATATGCAATTTTATAATCAAATATTTTGCAAAGAAAAAATTTTTTAATATTAACTTCAAGTTGCAGTCTATAAAGTTTTTAAACTACCTTTTTACATTTATTAGGCAAAAAATGAATTTTCTGTAATTATCTTAATAAGATTGTGGTTTTCCATGCTTCTTTTAAATTAGAATCCAATTTTATTTGGAATAATTATCCCTCAGACCATGTGTCTTTTGTGTTTTAATGATATTTATTCAACGGATTTATTCAAATTCCAAGCAGGGTTCGTTATTAAACATTCTTGATAGCCCTTTGAAATTCAAGTTTCGAGTTTTATGATATAAATATTTCATGCGAAAAAGAATTAAACCAAAGTGATTTTCTTTCTTTTATTTGTTTAATTATACTAAAAAATTTAACTATTTGCCTTAAAAGAACTACTTCTTTGTAAAAACATAACTTCATTTTTAACTTTCCTTCATTCTATACTGTTTAAGTCTTTAATTTTTATACACAAAACTAGCCCATTTTTGAAATTTGTATATTTTTCAATTTTTGGGAGTAACCTCTAATTTTTTTATTTTTTTATGAGATGCCCCATTTTTTTGTTTTCTGTACACCTACCCCCTACCTACTAACTTAAAAAATGACCGCATGTCAATCCGATTAACCTTTCCTGAGATTTCGCGGTTACAGACGTACGGACAGACGGAAACAGTAATAGTTTTTTTATATTTATGATATGTGGTATACCGACATAGAATATGGCTTAAACATATCAAAACAACAAGAAATCTATGCAAATGGAATAGATGGTATTAAAATTG
>OZJO01006405.1:0-43565 GCA_900406225.1 Acrobeloides nanus
TTTTTATAAATCAAATCGGGTATGGAGAATCGTTTTGTGGAATCCGTTTTTTGATCCGAGCCTTCCCTGAAAAAAAAGATTGTATTTTTTTTAGCGTTACTACTTTTAGTAATTGCTCAATTTTTGAGCAAAAACTCGAACCGGCTCAAATAGCTCCGGAGACGATATTTGAGCGCCTAATCTCTCATTTCTCTTTTTTCACTTCTCCTTCCTCCTTTCCTATTCTCGTTGGTACCTTTCTCCCTTCTACGGCCTTCGGATTCGAAAAAAACTCAATTTTTGAGCAAAACTTGAAAAAATCAATTCGACGCAAGTGAGATTCGAACCCTCAACCTGCTAGATCTAGAGGCTGACATACTACTGCGCCACGAAGGCGATTATTAACGATCTTAAAATTCAAATTTTAACGAAACAAAAATAAAAATTTTTTGATAAAGTTGTAGAAAAAAATGTTCACTTTCAACATATATAAAAATTAAAAAACATGAAGCATGGAAATAATGGGGAAATTTCACGTTCAAAGTTTTTAAAAAATGAAATAAAATTTTTTATAAATGCAAATTTTGAAGAATCTTCTATAAGTTGTTCCGAATTGTTTCTTTTCCATCTTACAAAAGGCCGTATCGAAAAATCTTTTTAGGAAGCCAAGAAATCATAAAAATAGTGGCTTTTCCGAACTGCTGAAATACCCTGTACATGATTCGGTAAACATAACACGTAAACATGTTTTAACATATGTTATAAAAGAGAAAACCCCTATTGTATTGATGCCAGCCAATTTCGGGTCATAAAAAGGCATTCTCGTATTTATGAACGAAGACTGAACTCAATAGTGTAAAAATTCAATTTTTCGATTAAAATTTATTTTTGAACAAAAATTCGATTTTTCACAAAAACATCGGCCGTTGTTATTAAAGACCCCAAAAACAATTGGTTTACTTTCGTTCAAATTAAGCATGCCAGAGATCAATGACTCATCGATAAGTATCTTCCTCTCTTACAGTTGAAGGGGCAATGGCGGCAAGTTTACAAGAATCGAAATTCCTCATTTTTTTTGTTCTTCAAGAAAACTAATAAAGAGACACTCAAGCTTTTTGTGTAAGAAATTTTCTACAAATAAACTCTTACGCGTTTCATCATCAACCCTTGTTTTCCAACTCTGATTTTTATCGTCAAAATCTTTTTGTTTACTCTACAATTAACAGTGTGTCCAAAATTCGCATAATACAAAAATTTTGATGGATTTTGACAGATTTGAACATCAAAAACACAACTCTATCCCAAAAATTCGTACTGATTCTGACGCAATTCTCTCAAAAACTACAACGATTCAGAACATGCTGTAAAAACAAAAAATGCTCCATTTTTCATGAATTTTCTGAATATATAATTTTTGCGTAGAGTTGTTTTCCGAGTGCTCGACTGGTTCATTTATATACAAAAACAATTATTTTTATGTAAACACTATTCGGAAATTGGGATTCAGGTTAATAAATACAACTTATAAAAAAAAGTATAAAATATCAATATATTAACATCCTCATTTACGCTAGCCAACACGGATATCATGTAGGTCTTATCAGCGAGTCTCTGGCTAACGTGGCACTAGCATTCGCAGCGGCTATGGCAGCAGCTAGGTTGGTTGCCGCATTGAAAGGCGACGTCTTCAGCGCTACCATACGATGTCGATCGATTTCGGTGCGAAGACGCTCGACTTCGAAACGTAGCCGGAGGTTTTCTTGTTCGAGTATGGCAGCGCGTACAGCTATTTCGTCTTCCTAAAACAGTTGTATTGGTGCTATTACACAGTACATGTGTACTACGCGTAGTACACGTGTACTACACGTAGTACACGTGTATTACACGTACACGTGTAGTATACGTACACGTGTACTACACGTATACGTGTAGTACACGTGTACGTGTAGTAATCATACACGTGTACTAACGTAGTATACGTGTACTGAACGTAGTACACGTGTACTACACGTACACATGTACGTGTATTATACAGACACGTGTACTACGTGTAGTACACGTTTATTACGTTAGTACACGTGTAGTATAAATACATGTGTACGTATACTACACGTACACGTGTACTAACATAGTACACGTAAATGTACTAGGTGTAGTACGCGTACACGTGTAATGCACGTAGTACATGTGTACGTGTAGTACACGTATTACACGTGTACGTATACTACACATACATGTGTAATACACTTACACATGTACTGCGTGTATTACACGTGTACGTATAGTAAATGTACACGTGTACTACACGTAGTACATGTGTACGTGTAGTACACGTGTACGTATATTACACGTACACGTGTAATACACGTAGTACATGTATACGTGTTGTACACGTATTACACGTGTACGTATACTACACGTACACGCGTAATACACGTATACGTGTATTTTTGAAAAAATCACGAAATTCTCTTTTTTTTAATCACCCTGTATATTGAAACGAATTTTCTCAAGAAATTTTCAAACTAACTTTTTTCCGACGTGAGTCGCGACTCCTTTTTGCGGCATCATTATTTTTCCTCCGTCGTTCCCAATACGCATCATCCCTGACTATTTCTTTTCGTCTCTTGTCTGGGTTCGTCACAATCACTTTACTTTGTGTGGATGATCTATCTGGGGTTTCTGATACACTATTTGACCCAGTTGTACTATCCGTATCACTTGTTGATGAGGTCACAACCTAAATTTTGTATAGGATGGGCCAAAAAAACGTGGATTTTTGTGATTTTTTGGGACCCGGAAATTGATTTTTTACGATTCCCTGAATCAGGGAAGCGTTGTTTTTTATTTTTGCTTCAACACGCTACTTTGAATCAGGGTCAAGGAAGCGTTTTTACGTTTCGAAAAACACGCGCAAAATCGATTCCCCACATCAAATTACCCATATATGGGCCATTTTTAGAAAATTTTTCATGAAAATTTTCACCAAAATTCATGAAAAATCACGAAAATTCCACTTTTTTTGGAACACCTTGTACATAAAATGTTCAATTTTTACCGAAGCCGACTGATCCGATCTGATGACTCGAACAGCACTAGTTTTGATTGGAAATCCATTGCCATTTTCAATAACACCATTTGTGGTTTTTGTAATAACACTTTGGCTATGATTGATCAGATTCAGAGGCTCCATTTCGCTGGGTAAATTCACACATAATGGCAGGGAGTTCAATTTTAAGCTAGCCTCATGCGCTTCTTGAAGTTCTTTATAGAAAAGTGCAGATGGGAACGGCGTGAATCCGGAACATGGTGGTGCCGGAGGCTGTGTTTGTGGGTATAGTCCATACACGGATTGGGTTAGATCCAACGGCAGGAATCTCTAAAAATCATTTTAGTTAACAAAATTTCGGTACTACTAAGGATTAGCGAGCCAACTAGACGTGAATTTTTTTTCACAAAAATTTTTACTTTTCGGAAATGATCTGAACGAAAATTCTGATTCATGTTTTCGTTTCAATAACCCAAAACAATTTTACTCCGAACGGGATCGAACCCGCGACATAGAAAGTGAACGCTAAGTACACTATCCATTAAGCTATTCGTGCCTTTGGTGATCATCCAACAATTTTGCCTAAGTAGAAAGTCAATAACAAATTGAACTTTAAACCCATTTTTAGCACTACAGACATTTCGAGAGGAAAAAATCTTAATCATAAGCATCATAACGAACATTTTTTGGTATCATTCGTCAAAAAATATATACCCCCACTCACGACCACGCAGGGATGCCACCTAAAAAGGGGTGTTTTGGGTCGGAGCGGGAATCCCCACTTTATGGTACTCGTTCTACTCCTCTCACCGAGCTAAGACAAACGGCATAAGTTGTTTTTAAAAATTTGATTCCTGAGTTCCTATATCCCCCACGACTACGCAGGGATGCCACAATTAAAGGGGTTTTTTGGCTTCACTAACTTTGTTAGCTGTTATAGCTTGTTTCACTGAAAGAGAAAAAAAGTCCGGGGAGCATAGCATAATGGCTAAAGCTCTCGCTTTGCACTCCGATGGCGAGAGTTCGATCCCGGAGGTCGAAATCTGAAATATCATAATTCAAGATTTCATCATACAAACTACAACCACTGAAACAGACTATAACGTTTTTCACAGAGAGATTTAAAAAAGTGCCGGTTACATAGCAAAGTGTGAAGTGGCGCCAACTACACGCATAAGTCGAGGGTTCAATCCCGGAGGTCGAAATCAGAAATATCATAATTCAAGATTTCATCATACAAACTACAAAAAATCTTGAATTAGTCTGTTTC
Source organism: Acrobeloides nanus (assembly GCA_900406225.1). Taxonomy (NCBI): domain Eukaryota; kingdom Metazoa; phylum Nematoda; class Chromadorea; order Rhabditida; family Cephalobidae; genus Acrobeloides; species Acrobeloides nanus. The sequence continues at coordinate 4,299 of OZJO01006405.1, forward strand.
AGCTGTTGTAGTTTGTATGATGAAATCTTGAATTATGATATTTCTGATTTTGGCCCCCGGGATTGAACCCTCGACCTTATGCGTGCAGTTGGCGCCACTTCGCACTTTGCTATGTAACCGGCACTTTTTTTAAATCGGGATCGAACCCTTGCCATTGGAGTGCAAAGCGAGAGCTTTAGCCATTATGCTATGCTCCCCGAACTTTTTTTCTCTTTTCGGTGAAACAAGCTATAACAGCTAACAACAGCTAACAAGGTTAGCTGTTACTGCTAACAAGGTAACAACTAACAAGGTAAGCTGTTAGTAACAGCTAACAAGGTTAACTGTTGGATACAAATAACAGCTAACCTAAAGACCACATATCCCATCTCTCGAAAAGTTGGCTCAACCCAGTTACCGGAAATGAACAAAAATCAACAAAAAAAACTTACCGTGGAGTTAAATGTCAGCGTCGAAGGCTGCGTAAGCGACGAGGTCATGGATCCACGAGGTGGAATGCATTGAAAGGGAAATCTGGGGCGCGGTCACACGCCAAACGAAAGTGAAAACTCGGTCACCCAATTTCGGCGCGCCGGCTTCTGATGTCCATCGATGGACGTGTTGGTGAAAAAGAGAAGTGGACGATGTCGAAATGCAGGATTTTTGGCGATTGTTCATGGAATATGTGCGTATGTATGTAGAAAGCAAGAACCCTATGGAAAAATTTCATCACACAATTTGTGTGCAACGTCAGCCGCCCCGATGGATATTAGTTTCATTGTCGAAGAAAAAAAATTGAAACGAGACAACAATAACACGACCACAATAGACCATTAATCAGTGTCGGCGGCTCGAGATTCTCGTAACCGATGAAGCATTATTCCGTTACGAAACTCTACTAATTATGATCTCATACTTTCACTTTCTTTTGATGAACCTTGTTTTTGCAGGATTCCAGGTTTTCACGGAACTTTAGGTTTAAATGGACTAATTCGTTCAGAAAAAAGTTGTTGCCATATTCGGAAAATTCATGAAAAATGGAGCATTTTTTGTTTTTATGGTGAATTCTGAATCGTTATCGTTGCCGAGAGAATCGCGTGTGAAGTTGACGATTTTTGAAATTTTGTGTATTACAACGAAAACATGAACGCAGTGAAAATTCAGCACTAGGATGGTACACACACCTCAAAGATTCAAATTTGACGATTTTTTCACACGGTTTTGAAAAAAAACGGTGCAAAATTTTGAATTTTCTAATGCGTGAAAAATTTGTCAAAATTTGTGAGGTATATGTACCGTCCTAGTGCCGAAAATTCGTCCCTGAATCAATAAAAGTTGTGTATTGACGCGAAAATACAAGAAATTTTTTTTGAAGTTTTCGTAAGTCGATGAAAAAAAGAAATTTAAAAAAATTTTCGCGTCAATACACAACTTTTATTGATTCAGGGACTAATTTTCACTGCGTTCATGTTTTCGTTGTAATACACAAAATTTCAAAAATCGCCAACTTCAAATGCGATTATATCGGCAATGGTAACGATTCTTGCATAATTTTGGTGTCATTCTATTCGTCTCATTTAAAGAATTTTTTTCGAAAAAATTGAATTTTTGTGAAAAATTGAATTTTTGATCAAAAATGAATTTTGGTCGAAAAATTGCTAGGCAAGGAATCGATAGTGCGCATTGCCGAAAACGCTTCCTTGACCCTGATTTAGGGAAGGGGTGGGTGTATCGAAGCGAAAATGATCAAAAATACAACTTTTCGACGGAAAATCGTCTGACTGGAGGGTTTTCCTAGGCAGGTAATCGATTGCGCGCATTGCCTAACCGTGAAAATACTTCCCTGATTCAGGGAAGGGGTGGGTGTATTGAAACGAAAATGATCAAAATGTAACTTTTCGACGGAAATTCGTCTGACTGGATGTCTTTCTATGCGAAAAATTTGATATTTTTTTGATATTTTCCCTCGATTTTAGGAAATCCCAAAAACGAATTTTTTTTATTACGGATAATTTTAGTGTTTAGAGACGTCTCTTGTCGGTTGACAATAGAATCGGCGGTGATCAAAAATTGGGTCATCCATGAACACTGCCGCCGGCCGTCATCGTGAATTGCAACCAAAAATGACCACTACTAGCGCAGCAGATGTAAGCGTCCAGTTTTCCATTGTGTGAAAAAGTATCGAAAATCTCTCTCGGAAGAGGAACGAAACAAGAACCAGACGCCGGCAATTCAGGATTAACAAGAAAGTGAAAAGCAAGCAAAAATCGGGGTCGTTGACCTTGATTGTTTTCACCACATACTTTTCGAGCGTATCCGGTTTTGCGCAAGTATTATGGATATCTACATGAAGAGAATTGAAATTTATTTGTCACAAGTTGAATTATTAGCATAAACGAAAAATTTATGATGAAAAATCATACAGATTTACAAATTATCTAACACAAGTCTATCTAACACAAGTCCTACAACCTGGTTTGAAAACCCGTATATCAAATGCATTTTACACGAAATGGAGAAAAATTAGTTGCTAACTGGAGGTTGTCTATGGTCCACCAGCCAATATGTCACACGTTCTCCTTTGCCCTAAATTTGAGGAGTTCAAGGACCAATCCACTCAGGAAAAAAAACACTATGAAAAAATTATATATTCATAAAGTTGATTGAAAAATGGAGCATTTTTTGTTTTTACGACAACCTCTAAATCTTTGTAGTTTTCATGATAATTGCGTTTGAAAAATTGAAATTGTGTACAAGCTCTTCGTTGTAATACACAAACTTTTTTGAATTTTTTACGAAAAAATCGATTTTTTAAACTTTCATAAAATGAACATTGTAGCAATTTTTTATAGATAAATGAGACGAACAAAATGAATCAAAATTCGATTTTTGAGCAAAAATTCGATTTTTCACAAAAATTCAATTTTTCTTTCAAAATTCGATTTTTGAGCAAAAATTCGATTTTTGAGCAAGAAATGATTTTCATAAACAAATTCAATTTTTTCGATGTGTATACTGTCCTAGTGCCGAATTTTCACTGTGTTCATATTTTCGTTGTAATACACAAAATTTCAAAAATCGCCAACTTCAAACGCGATTATCTCGGCAACAATAACGATTCGGTTACCTCTACACCTTTAGATTACTAGAACAGTACTCTATTCAACAAGTTTGTGTATTACAACGAAAACATGAACAATTTCATACGTAAAAAACTACAACGATTCAGAATTTACTGTAAAAACAAAAAATGCTCCATTTTTCATCAACTTTCCGAATATATAACTTTTTCATGGTGTTTTTTTCGAGTGGACTGGTCTTTTAAGTTTATAAAGGGTCTTAAAAACTAGCCTTAACATGTATAGTTCCTCTCTTTTCCATAATGAAAGGATCATCTCGTTGAGTGATAAGAAAATGAAATTCCGATGAAGCTTGAATCTTGCCCGGTTTTCCCGTGCTCTCCATTCGAGATGCTACGTTAACCTAAACGAGCTGTTTTGTTAAAGGACCAGTCCAGTGGGAAAAAAAGTTGCCATTTTTGTTGATATTCGGAAAGTTGATGAAAAATGGAGCATTTTTTCTTTTTATGTCATGTCCTGAATCGTTGTAGTTTTCGAGAGAATTGCGTTTGAAATTTGAATTTGTGTACAAGCTCTTCGTTGTAATACACAAACTTTTTTGAATTTTTTTGCGGAAAAATCGATTTTTTCAATTTTCACATTGTATCTATAATTTTTTAGCTAAATGAGACAAACAAAATGAGACCAAAATTATCGAATTTGAAAATTGTTTTGGATTATTGAAACGAAAATTCTGATTCATGTTTTTGTTTCAATAACCCAAAACAATTTTCAAATTCGATAATTTTGGTGTCATTTTGTTCGTCTCATTTGGATATAAAAAATTGCTACAATCTTCATTTCATGAAAATTTAAAAAATCGATTTTTCGACAAAAATTCAAAAAAGTTTGTGTATTACAACGAAGACATGAACAATTTCAATCGCAATTCTCTCGAAAACTACAACGATTCAGAACATGCCGTAAAAAGAAAAAATGCTTCATTTTTCATGAACTTTCCGAATATCAATAAAAAATTGGGCAACTGGTCCTTTAAGAAATTGTAAAAAACATACGGTATCCCCGAAAAGACAATATCTTGGCGCGATTAAGCCAACAACGCCAGCAGCTAAAGGTCCGGAGTGTAGGCCCCATCTGGCCTCCATTTTGTGATCTGGGATATGTGGTAATTTGTAATCGACTAGATACTAAAATTTCATTTTTATATTCATACAAAATTTTGGAGCTACTACACAATAGGGAAGGAGGCCACCCACGTGAAAAATTTTTTCTGGAAATGACCCCTCTAAGGGTAAAAACATGCGGGGAATCCGAATTTGACATTTTCGAAGCGAAAAATGCTTCTGATTCAGAGAAGGCCTGTGTATTGAAGCGAAAAGTTGCAAAAATGCTATTTTTGCCCATACCTTTCTCATTTTCAAAGCTATATTCGCAATAACTTTGACATGATCTGTGCCATTTTCAACCGGAATTCCAGAGCACACTAAAAATTGTTTAAGCCTAACTTTTCGAACCATTTCTCATACCCAAATAAGCATCCCCGATAGTTTCAACCTTGTATGCTTCTAATTGTGATATGATAGCATCATAGCCGGTAAATAAATCATTGAGAAAATTGACAATTTCCATGGGAGTACTTCTTGAGCAAATCGTCGTGAATGAAACAATATCCGTGAACAGCACACTAGCCGATGTGAACGCACGTGGGACGACAGGCTTGCCCAGTTTTAGATCTCTGGCTATGTCTCTGAAATGGTATAAAATTTTTTCTCACGCCACGATGCCGTCATGACTCCGTCGTGACTTCGCGACACCTATCACGATTAACGTGTACTACGTGTAGTACACGTAGTTACACGTGTGCTACGTGTAGTATACGTGTAGTACACGTATACTACATGTAGTACACATGTACTACACGCACATGTATGGCGTCGCGACGTCATGACGGCATCGCGACATCACACTGATTTTGCGACGTCATGACAGAAAATTTATAGTTTTTAACAAATCTAACTTTGGTATCATTTGTGCCAAAAGTCGATCGGCGCGCAGCTGTGCCTCTTCCAACATCCGAGTCCTTTCTTTGACCTGTTTTTCCAAGCTATTTGCATGCTGGTCCATGATGGCAATAATGGAATCGACCAAGCTTCCCTTCCTATAAAAAATAAGGATTTTAAACTTTTTTTAAAAATCAAACGAAGATGGAGTTTTACATTTTATAAACAGAGCTGAAAATTTTCTTGATTCTTTTTATAGGTGGTCGAATCACCGAATCCTCATTCCAACATGCCTAGAAGTTTCAAACAAAATTAAAAAAAATTTTTTTGGAGCACCTGCATCAAATTTAGTATCACCGGATGGTGATCTCGATTCAACATTTTTGGGATTTTTGGTCGACATTGATCACGATTTGGGTTGCGTATAACATTGATTATAGCTAAATTTTGTATAGTAAACGTACACATGTGCTACACGTAGAAGTGTACTACACGTAGTACACGTATACTACGCGTAATACACGTACATGTGTACGTGTATGCACGTATACTATACGTAATACACATGTACTACACCTAATACACTTACAAGTGTACTACACGTAGTACGCGTATTACGTGTAATACACGTACACGTGTACTACATGCAGTACGCGTACACGTGTAGTACACGTATACTACATGTAATACACGTACATGTGTACTACACGTAATACATGCACACGTGTACTACATGTAGTTCACGTACACGTGTAGTATACGTGTACTACACGTAGTAACGTGTAATACACGTATACTGCATGTAATACACGTACACGTGTACTACACGTAGTTCACGTACACGTGTATTACGTGTAGTACACGTATACTACATATAATACACGTACATGTGTACTACACGTAATACATGCACACGTGTACTACACGTAGTTCACATACACGTGTAGTATACGTGTACTACGTGTAGTATACGTACACGTATACATGTAATAAACATACACGAAAACCGTACACGTTTACATCCCTGATTATCATCTTGTGTAACTCGTCATTCCTAATTTTGTGTTTCAATTTTATTCGAATCGCGTGGCAAATTTATTGCATTTTAAACTTTTGAACAACAAAACATCAATACGTGCAATTCTGTTCAAAAATTTCCCCCCGACACATTTTATTTCAATTTTCTAATTTTTAAAAAGTCTAGAAAATTCTAATTAATGTTGCTCTTTTCATCGCTAAATACACACAACAACAATAGCTATTCGTAAGAATAGCCCATTATTTTCAATATTCATACCTTGTGTGGGGAGATTAATTTCTGCAAATGGATGTTGTCGAAACAAAATCTCGTAAATGCACATCGCTAATGAATAAATGTCGGCTGAGCTAAAAAAAAATTAGGTAAAATATCTTACGGAGGCAATCTTTTATTATAAGTGTTTGTGCTTTGAATAGTGGCTTTAAAATGGCTGTAGATATTCTTGGTAACAAAAGAATTAATTTCAGACACGTTATCTCTAAGTAAAAATGGAGAAAATGGGCTCAGAAGAAAAAATGGAGAAAATCTCTTCTGAGTCCATTTTGTCCATTTTTACTTAGAGATAACGTGTCTCAAAAATTACCGGTACTGATTTTTAATCCTCATTTGTTCACTCTTGCCCATTCGTGCTAATTTGATGTGGTTTGGCGGGGCTTTTCGTAAAAATTCGGGAGCACAAAAGAGTGATTCTTCTAAAATTCATCGAATAAATCATCGATACCTTATAAAAGGGGAGATTCTTACCAGTCAACCCTTCGAGATCTAGAGCAGAACCCAGAATATTATTATTTTGTGGCACGCTCTCATTATCTGATGCATATGGAATAATAGAGCCACTGGCTTTCCATTCTTCGAGCAAATCGTCCAACTCGACTGGATTCAACTTGACAATGAAATTCGCGTCGATGACACAATTATTTGTGTTCAGCTTGCCATGATAACCAATTGGAGCATTGTGCAGATAATCTAGGCCCTAAAATGATACAATCCGAATCATACGTGTAGTGATATTCATAGTGATAATGATAAAAGAGTCTGATAAGTGATACGATAACGATTTTTGATAACAGTGATAACAATTTTTGTGATAACGTTATCACACACGTACACGTGTACGTATACTACGTAGTACACGTGTACTACGTGTAGTAACGTTCATGTGTACGTGTATGATAACGTTATCACGTGTACTTCGTGTAGTACACGTGATAACGTTATCACCCACTTATCACACATGTACACGTGTACGTATACTACACGTGATAACGTTATCACCCACTTATCACACATGTACACGTGTACGTATACTACACGTGGTACACGTGATAATGTTATCACATACGTACACGTGTACGTATACTACACGTAATACATGTGTACGTGTAATATACGTACACGTGTGATAACGTTATCACGTGTACTACGTGTAGTATACGTACACGTGTACTTCGCGTAGTACACGTGATAACGTTATCACACACGTACACGTGTACGTATACTACACGTACACGTGATAATGTTATCGCATACGTACACATGTAAGTATACTACACGCAGTACACGTATACTACACGTGTACTACGTGTAGTATACGTATACGTGTACTTGGTGTAGTACATGTGATAACGTTATCACACACGTGCACGTGTACGTATACTACACGTAGTACACGTGATAACGCTATCACATGGTTACAAATGCCAAACTCACATTTATAAGATCCCTAATGAAAGCCGTTTTGAAGTGGATGTTCATATGCATTTCCGTATTATGAAGATATCGACTCAAAGACCCCCTGTTGCAATACTTCCATAAAACAAGGAGCTCATTCGATGGATTGTTATAGCAGAAGCCCAAAAATGGGTTTATGTTGTCGTGCACCAATTGTTTGACCTGAAACGAGATTGAAAGACCATTTTTACTCAAAAATCGAAAAATTACAGAAAGCAATAAGTGAGCCTCCACTTGGTCGAAGCTAATATTTTTTAGCTGTTTATATCTTCCGATTTTGACCACGGTGTTTAAGTAGATCCCTTTAGTTCCTTGTAAATAAGTTGTGCTACTAGCACTTGTATCGGTATTTGTCCTGGTACTCTAAAGCATAAAATGTAGAAATTTTCAGACTGAGGAGCCTCTTACAATCGCACGATCAGAATGCTCAATAATTTCAACTTTTTCAATGGGGAGTCGCCAGGGCATTTGTGTCAAGTGCTTTTGCTTCCTGCAAAAAATCGTCAGGATTGTTTTTTAGATCTTTAGCTTACTCATATCTATAAATAAGGCCAATGATAACACCGCTAACAACAATCAAGCTAACAGCTCCACTGACAATATACCATTTTGAGTTGTCACATTTGGAACCATCAAACCCACATGCTGGAATATTGACTTTTTTAAAAACGTCTTGCCAAAATGCATCATATGCTGAGTCGGTTTGGATATCCTAAAAATACGAAGCTGGATGTTTTGAAAGGATATAGTCTGTTTCAGCGAGAGAGAAAAAAATTCAATTTTTGAGCAAAAATTCTACCCATGTGGTAAACTTTCTCCTAAGTTTTCTCTAACATAGAAATTTTTTCATACAAAGTGATGTTCTACAAAGTTATTCATCGTGATCTCAGGAATTCAATGAGCTATCGTTAAGCCCAAACGGATTTAATTTGGCTGAGTTATAGCCAAAAAACTAAAAAAACAAGACTTGTTTTTTAGTTTTTTCTGTCCATGTGGCCAAATGGCTAGAACGCTAGACATGATTATTATTGACTCTTATAGGCGCTGGTTCAAATCCCACCAGGGGCGAAATCTTTTTTTAGCGTATCATAAAAATTGGTTAAAGCAAACCACCCTTAAAAATGCATGAAAAATTTTTGCCTTTCATTACTTTTTTGTGAAAAAATTTTCTACACCTGATGATGAATGAACCAGCAAAATAGGGCGCAGAAAATTTTTTCACAAAAAACTAATGAAAGGCAAAAATTTTTCATGCATTTTTAAGGGGGTTTGCTTTAATCACTTTTTATGATTCGTTAAAAAAAGCTTTCGTCCCTGGTGGAATTCGAACCAGCGCCTATAAGAGTCAATAATAGTCATGTCCAGCGTTCTAGCCATTTGGCCACGTGGGCTTTTTTTCACTTTTTTTCTCTCTCGCTGAAAAAAACTAATTTTTTCTCAAAAATCGAATTTTGTTCTCGAAATTTTTGCTCAAAATTTGAATTTTTTTCTCAACTATACCAGCATGTAGCAATCCAATGTTTGGTATTCGTCCGTGCTAGAAGTGTTACATGCCACTCTTTTAGGATCTATAGCAGCAATCGGAGTTAGGCCGGTTGAGTTATTCGTTGAATTGATTACATAAATCGCATAATTGGGTATTCTCTCGCCATAAAAGTCCATTTGAACGAGACCGGATGCTCCTTGAAAAAGTTCAACGTTTCAATGAGAAAGAAAAAAATTTGGGCATATGTGGCAAGTTTCGCTACAATAGACCTATCCCTTCCCTGAATCAGGGAAGCGTTTTCAAGGCGCGGGAATGCACACAATCGATTACCCATGTTGTGATCCCCTTATCGATAACTGGTTTCTCTTTGAAAATTGAAATGTTCCTCTTAGATTTTCCCGCTAAATACTGCACCGGCAAAATCTTTCAGACGCAAGGGGAAACCGAACCCTTGTTAGTGGCGGTGACACCCTACTTCTTGGTAGCGCACCGGACCACTACACCATGGTGGTCACTGAATGATTCTTAATTAATTTCGGCCTACCTTCGAACGAAAGAGAAACCATATCATTATAAACTTGTGTGTTATTCTTGATCGTCTGGAAGTCATTCTGCGAGAAGGTTTCATTCACCGCCAACACATAAAGCTTGAACGCGTCATACAGTGTTGTATATTTATAAGCCGTTGTTGATGAAATGTTATATAGGTCCTGGAGGCGGCTACTAAACCGATCGGTGATATTCGTCCTTTTGCGATCGCTATCCAACTAAAAAAACAAGGTGGAAACGATAAGGGGGTCACTCAATGCGTAGCTAGGTGCAAATTTTTCCTGAGGGGGGGGGGATCCACTTGTCAAAACTCTGCATCTACAACAGGCCAAGTTTTCGCGAGTGCCCTCACCCCCTCTAGCTACGTCCTTGCTGTGGACTCCCCCAGCTACGCAACTGAGGTCAAATAAAGTACCACAAAGGTATCAGCATAATCTTTATAAATGGAATAATCCGTCGTAAGATTTTCATTGACCCATGGCAATTGTTCTTCCGGTGTTGGGACCAACCAAGGGAGGATGATCACAAATTGTGGGCTAGTGATTCCATTGTTTCGAAGTAAGCGCAGAACGGGCGCATTCGAAGACAAGCTATCGCCCATTATGATAATAAGCACTAAAAATTACACTAATATAGACAAAAAGTACACGTATACTACACGTAGTACACGTGTAATACACGTACACGTTACTACGTGTACGTGTAGCACACGTTTACTACACGTACACATGTATTACACGTAATACACATGTACTACACGTGGTACACGTGTATTACGTGTAATACACGTATACTACGTGTAGTACATGTGCAAGTGTACTACACGTACATGTGTACTATACGTACACGTGTATTACACGTAATACACGCGTGCTACACGTGTAATACACGTACAGGTGTACTACACGTGTATTACGTGTAATACACGTAAGGTGTACTACACGTAGTATACGTGTATTACGTGTAATACACGTATACTACGTGTAGCACACGTTCACTACACATGTACTACATGTGTATTACGTGTAATACACGTATACTACGTGTAGTACATGTACACGTGTACTACACGTAGTACACGAGTATTACGTGTAATACACGTATACTACGTGTAGTACATGTGTACTATACGTACACGTGTATTACACGTAATATACGTGTACTAGACGTACGCGTGTACTACACTTAATATACGTAGTACATTTACTACATGTACTACACGTACATGTGTACTACATGTAGTATACGTGTAATACACGTATACGTGTAGTACATGTGTACATGTATTATACGTGTACATCTACTACATGCCCTTATGTATGTGGATGTTAACAAGATCTCGAATTGAATACCTCGTGTTGTGCTTTTTATATCAGCCAGACTAACTCTAGACATAAACAGATCTTCGGTGACATTGCTCAACAACTGGATTGCTGTCGTCTGAACATGTGTGTTGGTGAATTGTTTTAGTAAATAGGTGACACGGTTCACCACATCAGTGTTTTCAATATTATAGATAATAACGGCCTAAAATAAAGCAAGAATAGTACACAAAAAACAGCTGAAAACTGGATTCAAAACGTACTAATAAAGTCTGTTTCGTATCCACTAGGCTATGCTTCCAAAGCATAGCCTAATGGATAGCATTACAGACTTGAGGAAATATATATTACCATACTTTGTTGGACTTTACCTGAGTCCAATGAAATCCATAAAAGATTGCAACCAACGAATCACTCAAACTATTTCCAGTGGTCGTCGAAACACTGACCAATGTTGGATACTTTTCATTGTCTGCTTTGCTGCTCACCGATGAGGTATACGAAATTATGGGTATGTTCCAGATTCCGGCTAACTGTGCAGCACAATCTAGATCTAAACAAGAATTCGGTAATATAGGGTGGCTAAAAAAAGTGGGGCTACTACTTCCTTAGGCCAAATTTGGGAGCTACAACACAATAAGGGGCCACCCACGTGAACAATTTTTCGAAAATTTTTTTCTGGAAATGATACTTTTAGGGGTAAAAACAACACAGAAATCCGAATTTGACATTTTCGAAGCAAAAAAACGCTTCCCTGATTCAGGGAAGGCCTGTGTATTGAAGCGAAATGTCGTAAAAGTGTGATGTTTGCTTCAATACACTAGCCTTCCCTGAATCAGGGAAGCGTTTTCTCGCTTTGAAAATGTCAAATTCGGATTTCTCGCATGTTTTTACCCCTGGAAGTGTTATTTCAAGAAAAAATTTTCGAAAAATTGTTCACGTGGGTAGCCCCCTTATTGTGTTGTAGCTCCCAAATTTGGCCTAAGGAAGTAGTAGCCCCTACGTGAAATATGCCTGTAAGAGATTAATTATTACCATCAGGACAACTAGGTCCTAGGAGAGCATCAGCACCAATGTTGTAATGCATTTCAGCAACTTCAGCAACGCTACGTCCATTCCCACAATGAACTATACGACTCGTTACACTACAATGTTATATACTCTTTCTGCGCTTTACACCTTGAATCAGGGAAAATGGTATTGAAGTGAAAATCCGGACAGCAAAAATACGAAGGCTGTTTTGTGTCGTCGGACGTTTTGTTCGTGGGCAACACGATACCAGCGTCAGAAATCAAATTTGATTTAGGGGTGACCCCTTACATGAAGGGAATGTGATTTTTGCTTCAGTACACTAGACTTCACTGAATCAGGGAAGCGGAATACCCGACTATATCAAAAAATCGAATTTTCAAGCGATAGGTGCCAAAGACGTAGTTGGCCGAAGATAAAAAACGCTTCCCTGATTTAGGGAAGGCGTATTGTGTATTGAAGCGAAAAGTCGCAAAAATGCGATTTTTGCCTAAAAATAACCTTTTCGCTTCAATACATTCCCTTGATTCAATGTGTAAAGCGCAGAAGGTTTTTTCGAGAATAAAGAATGGAAATGATAGAGTTGCTGTAAATTTACTTGAAGGATAGCCGAGGGTTAATATTAAGAGTTTCGAAAATTTCCGATATTGCTTCTCGAAGCACGTCAATTTCCATTTGGTCAGAGGCCAAGTGACCAACCTAAAAAAAGATATACGACAAACTTTTGAGGGAGACAAAGATCACTTTTTTCTGCCCCTTTCTCTCTTCCTATTCATTTTCAGGAGGGATCATGTTGTGCGTAGCCCACAACAGAAGTTACTTCCAAATTACCGGGGCTTTTTTGCGTATGCCCAATACCTCGGAGTCAGGGATTCCACATGCTCAAAGCTTTGAAAACTGAGCACAAGCTTAAGTCCAAGCCCAAGCCTAAGTCCAAGCCTAAACCTAAGCCTAAACCTCAGCCTAAGCCCAAGCCTAAGCCCAAGCCCAAGTTTAAGCCCAAGCACCCCGTTTCAGGAGTGTGGTTGAGCTCTAGAGGCACATCTCGCGAAATCATTTAAAAATGTCGATATCTCATGATCCCTCTGTAGGATTAAAAATCCGACTGACAGTTTTGTAGAGTAGAGTCTGCTGAATCTATCTTTATATACAGTTTTTATAAAATGACGGGATTTTTTAAATTTATGACGGGAAGAATGTTTTGCAGCTCAACCACATTTTTGCTATATTTTGAAACGGGGTGCAAGCCTAAACCTAAGCCTAAGCCCAAACCTAAGCCCAAGCCTAAGCCCAAGCTTAAGCCCAAGCCTAAACCTAAGCCTAAACCTAAGCCTAAGCCTAAGCCCAAGCCCAAACCTAAGCCCAAGCCTAAACCTAAGCCTAAATCTCAGTCTAAGCCTAAGCCTAAGCCCAAGCCCAATTATAAGACTAAGCTTAAGCCCAAGCCCAAGTTTAAGCCCAAGCCTAAGCCCAAACCTAAACCTAAGCCCAAGCTTAAGCCCAAGCCTAAACCTAAGCCCAAGCCCAAGCCTAAGCCTGAGACGCTCCGGGCTCAACGTTGCTTAACTTGCAAGATCGGACTGTTCGGCGGCGTACCGAGAGAACAGAGAACTATGCTTTACTTACTTTAAAATGTAGAATTTCATTCGAAATGATTGTTGCATTATTTGGTCCATTCGAAATGATTGTATCATTATTCTGTCCATAACCTTGATAAAATATTAGACAGTTAACAAATACAACAGCTACAGGTGATGTTCGTATCATTTTTCCACAAGAATTATTTTTTCTTCAAGATCAATTATCAACACTTTCAATGAAGTCGAGTTGAAATAACATCAACGACTGAGTTCGCCATCTCAAAGCCAAACATCTAGTAGCTAAGTCGTTTTAGAAATTGGCACACCCTCTTCTGCTGTTTCAATCACCGGATTAGGAATCTGCCTTTTGTTTTTGCAGAACCTCATCTCTTAAGCTGTACCTGAACATTAAACAATAACATTTATTACGTGTAGAATGGCAATTACAGGGTGATCCAGATGAAGGCTTCGGAAACCGAACACAAGCTTAAGCCTAAACTAAAACCAAGCCTGGAAGAAAATTCGATATAGGAAAAAGATTCTCATATGCGGTTTTGTACAATTTGCTAATCACGTGACCGACTTTATCTTTAAAATATTTTTAAAATTTTTGAATACGTGTATTGAAGAGAAAAGAATTTTTTTTCTTTGTAGAATTTTCAAAAAATAACTTCAAGCGCATCAAAAAACGATAGTACCCCAATTTTTGTGAAAATCGGAGATACTCCATTCAATTCAAAGTTTGCTAAAAATGGCCGAAATTTGCATATTTTACCGTTAATTATGCAAATTTCGGCTATTTTTTAGCAAACTTTGAGTTGAATGGAGTATCTCCGATTTACAGAAAAATTGGGGGGGGGGAAGGGGTACTACCGTTTTTCGATGCGCTCTACAAGATGGCGTTGTTATTTTTTGAAAATTTTACAAGGAAAAANCGGCTATTTTTTAGCAAACTTTGAGTTGAATGGAGTATCTCCGATTTACAGAAAAATTGGGGGGGGGGGAAGGGGTACTACCGTTTTTCGATGCGCTCTACAAGATGGCGTTGTTATTTTTTGAAAATTTTACAAGGAAAAATAACCGAACGCAAGCTTAAGCCTAAGTCCAAGCCTAAGCTCAAGCCCAAACCCAAGCCTAAGCCTAAACCCAAGCCTAAGCCCAAGCCTAAAATTCAGGTTTTCGCTTCAATATACAGACTTATTCAAAAATCATGAAAATCTTTTTTCTATGCTGAGATATCGAATTTTATTTCATTTTATATTCATCTGAATCACCCTGTATAACAGCATATTTTAAATAAATGTTGTGCAAAAATTTATTGTTCTTTGTTAGGCAGTGTTATGTAATTTTTGCACTTGACGATTTTGCAAGAAGCAGCGAGCATCATGGTTCGATGAACTCAAGGACAGGAAATAAGCATAAAAAGCAAAATGTTGTGACAAATATGGGCATAGTCAAGAAAGTGTAGTCTTATATAAAATGTCGACTGCGGATATTGTGTTGGACTCGAATAAGCAAAGGTATGTTTTTGGGATTCTTTCAACTATAGGTTGAGAAGAATGGTTTAGGAAACGAAGGATTCTATGGAAATGTGCGCTAGGGAATACAATTCAAGATGTGCTCAATTCGAGGATTGGGTGGGCTCAAACGAGGTAAATTTTTCTTTCACACGTACACGGCGTTCGAAAATCGAGGAAAAAAGTGTACCAGAAATGCACAAGTGTAATGCCGAGAACCGGCTACTTCGGACCTTGTGTGTGATTCGAACCAGTGACCTTAAAGTGCAGTCCTGGAGTCCTATCCAATTGACTATGACGTACACTTTTTTCGATTTTCAAACGCCTTGTGTAATAATGCTAAAAGTTATAAAAATGACAATTTTTCACCGATCACAACTATGCGAAGTTTGGTTTGTCATCATGATGACAACTTTTTGTTACATTTGTCAACACGACCAAAATTATACCAAAATTCGGGGATCAGGGATAAAATTTTGGTGACATAAGCTTTTTTTTAAAGTAGCCTATCTTGTAGAGCAGAAAATTCTGAGTAACTTTGGTCAATAAAGTTATGTGTTTTGAGCTAAACTGAAGGATATAATTAAGAAAAACTAATCCCAAGTATTCGTGCCAATACACAACAAAATTCAAATTTTTTGTGGAAAATTCCATTTTTGCACCGATTTTTTAATCTTTCATAACATGAACATTGTAGCAATGTTTTATAACTCGTCAAGACGAATAAAATGATGTCACAATTATCAAATTTGAACATGGTTTTGGGTTATTGAAATGAAAACCCTGATTCATGTTTTCGTTTCAATAACCCAAAACAGTGCTCAAATTGAAAAATTTTGGTGTCATTTTATTCGTCTTGGTGAGTTATAAAAAACGTGCTACAATGTTCATAAAAAAATCGCAGAAAAAATCAAATCGACTCAGGTGGGATTCGAACCCCAGACCCTTAGACTCGAATCTTGGAGCACTACCACTGAGCTAAGTTCACGATAAAATCGGATTTTTTAATTTTGTTTATAAATAAACATGGATTTTTTTCTTTTTATAAATAACAACTTTTTTTCAAAAAATTTTTTTTTGAATGTTGCTCACAATTTAAAAAATCGATGCAAAAATGGAATTTTTTGCTAAAAAATTTAAATTTTGTTGTGTATTGACACGAATACTTGGGGATTAAACTATAATCCTTCAGTTGAGCTCAAAACACATAACTTTATTGAACGAATTGGCTCAGAATTTTCTGCTCTACAAGATAGGCTACCTTTTTTTAAAGCACAGACGATTGGCAATTTTATTGGGTGAGCCGTGAATGGATGAACTCCACGTTTGATCGGTATAAATTCAAAGAAGGCCAGGTAATGCTATTTTCTTATCCTTCTACGAATTTTTGCATTTTACACTTTTTTTATGGTGTTCCCAAAAAAGTGGAATTGTCGTGATTTTTTTCTTGAATTTTGGACCCGAAAATTTTTTCTAAAAATGACCCCTATAGCAGGCCCGTAGCGAGAAATTCCCTATAGGGGGGGGGGGGGCAAATGTCCGAATTGCCCTCCCCCCTCGCTACGTGGCTGCCCTATAGAGGTAATTTGATGCGGGGAATCGATTGCGCACACTTCAAAGCGTCAAAACGCTTCTTGACCCTGATTCAGGGTAGTGTCTTGAAGCGAAAATGAAAAAAATTCAACAAAAAATTGTGAATATCGAATTTTTGTAAAAATCGAAGTTTTGCTCAAAAATAGAATTTGTTAAAATTCGTCAAAAATCGAAAGCTCGTCAAAAATTGAAAAATTCGTTAAAAATCAAAAATTGAAAATTTTTTCATAAACATCGAGTCATGTTTTCAACAATATTTATTGAAACTCCATATGACGTCTATAGACAAGAACAATTTCATTGTTTTCAGGTTGTTTGTCACTTTCGCAACGACTACGAATTGTGTCGCAAAGATTCTCTTATTAAAAACCATAAAAAGTATCGCAAAAGTTGTGACTCCACTACGAAGTAGGCATCAAAGAAAGTTCTAAAAAAATTTCTAATTTTAGCCTAGATTATTTGCCGGCTAGCTATGTTCTTCCGGTAGGTATTGAAGAGTTTAAAGCTATTGTTGATCAAAAAGGTTTATGCAACTACAATGGATAATTTTAGTCGGAGTATCATCTTTTTGTCGAAGAATTTCGAAAATATCCTCCGGATACGATTTGGATCATGAAGCCGGTCGCCGGTGCTCAGGGAAAAGGGATCTTCTTGTTTAAAAAGTTGAAAGATATCACAGAATGGAAGAAGGTAATTAGGGCATATGCGTGGCTAGGAGCTCAGCGGGTTTATACCCTCCCCCCCCCTAGTGATTTTCAAAGTGATAATGATAAAAGGGTGTGATGAAAAAAATCCAAAGGGTCCCCTTATATCAAAATAAAAAGTTGGGATCTTGTCCCCCTGAAAAAAATCTTGGGTACAGTACTGAAGAAATCGTTACGTGCATTGTCGGACCTTGAAAACACTTATCAGACGATGTATTAGCCTATTTTCGCTTCAATGCACACATCTCTTCCCTGAATCAGGGGCAGGGAAGCATTTTCAAAGTTCAGCAATGCGCGCAATCGATTTCTCGCATAGAAAACACTTATAGGGTTATTTTTCGAGAGAATTAAACAACTTGAAATAGTTTGAAAAAATCGTGGGAGCTCTTCCCCCTGGGAGGACGCAATCAACAGGATTCCAAAAACTGATACTTTTTTAAAGTAATTTTATGGAAAAGTATCTTCTAAAGGCTTAGGCCTAAGCCTAGGCTTAGGCTTAAGCTTAGGCTTAAGCTTAGGTCTAAGCCTAAGATTACGCCTAATATTAAGCCTAAGCTTAAGCATAAGCCTAGGCTTAAGCCTAGGCCTAAGCCTAAGATTACGCTCAAGATTAAGCCTAAGCCTAGGCCTAAACCTTTAGAGGATATTTTTCCATAAAATTACTTCAAAAGAGTATCATTGTTTGGAATCCTTTAGATTGCGTCTCCCCAGGGGAGAAAGCTCCAAATCGTGCAAAAAATCGCAAAATTGGCGATTTTTGAAACACATTTTGTATATACCAAAAATCGAGCCTAGCTACGCTTATAAGATGGGGGAAAATTTTTTCAGCGAAATAAAATTTCTTGTTAGAAAGATAGGCCATCTAACGCTGAAACAAGCCCCTATGTGGTTCAAAGCTATATTTCACGGCCATATTTGATCGGAGGCAAAAAGTTTGACATCCGACTTTATGTTTTGGTTACCTCAGTAAGTGTTATACACGGAAATTTTTTGAAATTCAAAATTTGCATTTCCACTTTGAGTAAAATTATTGAGTTGTTCCAAAAGTTCTCAGACTTTGGGCCTACTACACAATAGGGGGGAGGAGGACATCCACGTGAAAAAATTTTCAAAATTTTTTTTCTAAAAATGACCCTTCTAAGAGTCAAAACATGCGGGAATCCGAATTTGACATTTTCGAAGCGAAAAACGCTTCCCTGATTCAGGGAAGGCCTGTGTATTTAATCAAAAAGTCGCAAAAATGTGATTTTTGCGACTTTTCGCTTCAATACACAGACCTTTCCTGAATCAGGGAAGCGTTTTTTCGCTTCGAAAATGTCAAATTCGGATCCCCGCATGTATTTACCTCTATAGAGGTTATTTTTTTGTATTTTGCCAACCGCAAACCCTTTTGATGCTAGGGGAAACCGAACCCTTGCTAGTGGTGGTGATGCTGAACTCTTTGACAGCGCATCGGACCACTACACCATGGTGGTCACCGAATGATTTTTATTGAATTTCGACCTTGTAGTAGAGACCGGATTTTTCAACAAACCGGGACCGGGGGAATGAGTTGACCGGGGCTAAATCCCCGGTTTTCCCGATCGTGGAAAAGTTAACGCAGAAACTCACTTATCGTCCTTAAGACCGAAGAATCGTTTACTAATTCCATTTACCAAGCAAGCGCGCATCTCATCAATTTCCTGACTCACAATTTCTGTCTTCGAAAGACGCTTTTGGAGTGTAATCGCCAAAGGCAACTTAACAGAAATGGTAGACGAACAAAGGATACTTTATCAACTGGACACCTCTTCACCGGCAATCAATCAACTGGCATCAAATTATTCATCAACGATTGATTGGCCATAAAAGCACCAATTCCTTGTTGTAATACCGAAGGATGTTTTGCTTTGTTCTCCAATTTCCGATATTTCTCAGCGTATTCAGATTTTTCATGAAGTACCGAGAACAGATGTCCGACAAGGGATTTTGTAATTCCATCCTTTCGATCAAGAATTTTTTACACTCAATGCATTCGGCTTTGTTATCCGCCAATTTTCGAAATAATCCAATTTTCCAGATAATAGAACTCATGTCAAATATAAACTAAACAAATTCATGGTAACTGAAAAAATTTATGAAAAAAAAGATAACTGAACAAAAAATTATGTAAAAAATTGTTGGTCAACCTTTGTAAATTTTTACGATCCAAACGTAAATTTTTATGACTAGAAAGGGTCGCCACAAATGCGTGCAAATAGTTTAGACCATGTCGAGACATGTGCAAATTAACGTACAAATAGCGTGTAAATGTTGTAAAAAAAAATCCCCGGTTTCTCCGGTCAAAAAACCGGGATCGGGGAGCCGGGTTGACCGGGGCCAAATCCCCGGTTTCCGGATTGGCGACACTTGCGCATGCAACATTTGCGCATGTACATTTGCGCATGTACATTTGCGCATGTACATTTGCGCATGCAACATTTGTGCACGTACATTTGCGCATTCACATTTGTGAGTGTAACATTTGTGCATGCGCAAATGTTACATCGCACATGTTACATGCGCACATGTTGCATGCACAAATGTACATGCGCAAATGTTGCATGCGCAAATGTACATGCGCAAATGTTGCATGTGCAAATGTACATGCGCAAAAGTACATGCTCAAATGTTGCATGAGCAAATGTACATGTGCAAATGTAGGTGCGCAATGTTTCATGCGCAAGTGTCGCCAACCCCGGTTTCCCCGGCCCCAGTTTTTCCCGGTCGGGCCAAAAACCAGGGGGCCGGGACCGGGGATCCCCGGTCCGGTCTCTACCTTGTAATAGTGCCAACCGCAAAATCTTTCGGACACAAGGAGGAATCAAACCCTTGTTAATGGCGGTGATGCCGAACTCCTTGGCAGCGCACCGGACCACTACACCATGGTGATCACTGATTGACTCGTATTGAATTTCGACCTTGTAGTAAATAAACAACCTAATAACCGATCTATAAACTCAATTTTCTGTTATAGTTTCGACCACTCAACGTATGGGTGCATCGAGAAGGTTTTGCCAGATTTTCGCACTCTCGGTACAGCATCGAATCATTCGAAGATGCATGTAAAATACATAGCCATAGAATCTCTATAAGATTTTCTTTTTTTAGTCGTTCATTTAACCAACGTTGCCATAGCCAAATCGGCAGCCGATTATGACCCAGAACGAGGCCTAAAATGGTCGTTGGATAAGCTTAAACGTTATATCCATGCAACATATGGGATTGAAGCGGTATAAGAAAAAATGTTCTCTTTTTTGTCACATTTTAGGTTGACAAGCTCCTCGAAAAAATCGCTGGAATCATCATTTACAGTTTGAAGTCGGTGCAGAGTCTAATTATTCAGGTTGGAAATTACAAAAAAATTTTCAATTTTTTCGAATTTTTCAATTTTTTTCGAATTTCAATTGTATTGGGCTATTCGATAAGTGCCATTTAAAAATCCCCATTTTTTTAAAAAGTCTGTATATTGACGCGAAAACATGAGTTACGCTCAAAAAGACTGATTGGATCGTATTCAGCATATACTCTTGCATAATACTGAAAAAAGAATTTCACCAAAAACGAGCGAAAAATGACGATTTTCAATGTATTTATTGGGCCGATATTACTTATGGAACAACCCAATATATGACCCCTTTGGAACCGGATATAGCCTAGTGGATATCATCACTTCGAGTTTTGAAGACCCGGGTTCAATCCCGCTCGGAGCCAAATCTTTTTGCATCGTCCAAAATTGATGAAAATTTTTGCCTAGGGGTAATTTGACTAGATTTAGGACTCGCATTGTTTCGAGCTATATGGATACGATATTCTTTTAGATGAAGATCTTAAGCCTTGGCTTTTAGAGGTTTAAAAAGCATTTTTTCATTTCAATATTTTCTTTAGGTAAATGCAAGTCCTTCGTTAACACCAAGTAGCCAAGAAGATTTTGAAATGAAATTTCGCGTTCTCTCACACTTACTTGATGTGATAGATGTGGAAAAAGTGTATGTAGGGTTACATTTGTAGTTTTCGAGATAATTACGTTTGAAATTTTGAATTTGTGTACAAGATCTTCGTTGTAATACATAAACTTTTTTGAATTTTTCGGCGGAAAAATCGATTTTTGCATCAATTTTTTAAATTTTCATCAAATGAACATTGTAGCAATTTTTTATAGCTCAATGAGACGAACAAAATGACACCAAAATTATCCAATTTGAAAATTGTTTTGGGTGAATGAAACGAAAACATGAATCAGAATTTTCGTCTCAATAACCCAAAACAATGTTCAAGTTGGATACTTTCGGTGTCATTTTGTTTGCCTCATTTAGCCATAAAAAATTATAGATACAATTTCATTTTATGAAAATTTAAAAAATCGATTTTTGAACAAAAAATTCAATTTTTCGACCAAAATTCGATTTTTTACAAACATTTAATTTTTTCGATGAAAAATTCGATTTTTGAGCAAAAATTTTCGCCCTAGTGGGATCGAACTTGCGGTGGCCCAACGTTGCTTAACTTGCCAGATCGGACGGGCGGCTTCCTTATCTACTTCGTCAAGTAGCCGAAATTTTTCGTAAAGCTAGCCATGAAAAACGTTATATGGGGCATTTTTGCCTCATGACATGCTTTATTTTTAAAGAGGGGAACTCATTTGAGGGGTCATTCTCCGAAAAAAATTTTTTTGCCAAAACAGCCTATATAGGGGTAAAATCATGCGAAAAATCGATTGCGCGCATTCCCAAAACGTGAAAATGCTTCCTTGACCCTGACTTAGGAAATGGGGTGGGTGTATTGAAGCGAAAATCAAACATTTTCGGATTTTTATGAGAAAACCGTCGATTTCTAGGTTCTTCTCCCTGAATCAGGGTCAAGGAAGCATTTTCACGCTTCAGGAATGCGCGCAATCAATCTTTCTGATTTTACCCTATATAGGTAAAAATCGAAAAAATTTTTCGGAGAATGACCCCCAAATGGGTTCCCCCTTTAACCTCAATTTAGACGCATTGGCAACGAAACGAATGTTGCTGGTTTTGACCTGCTAATCAAAAATAATGAATCTGTTTATCGACCTGAATCAACCACCAACGCATCTATAAATCCTGAGTGTTTTGTTCCCAAATTAAACATTCGTCTTGGTATAATTCTTTCGAATTTTTAGCCACAAAAGATGAGTGCAATCATTTGTCTAATTCTTGATATAATTTCAGGCAACTACGTTGCACCCATGCAAATGCCATGAAAGAAATTGGTTCATAATGCAATTTTGGAAATGAAAAAATCTTGAAATGCTACATCTAATGCGTCATCAAAAATTTTTTGGATAATAAAAAATTTGATTTTTGAAACTGTTCATGTCTTCGTTGTAATACACAAACTTTTTAAATTTTTTGCGAAAAAATCAATTTTTGCATCGACTTTTTAAATTTTCATAATATGAACACTGTATCAATTTTTTATAACTCGCCGAGACGAATAAAATGATACCAAAATTATCCAATTTGAAAATTATTTTGGGTTATTGAAACGAAAACCCTGATTCATGTTTTCGTTTCAATAACTCAAATCGGTCTCTAAATTGGATAATTTTGGTGTCGTTTTGTTCGTCTCACTGAGCTGAAAAAAATGACACCAAAATTATCTAATTTGAAGATGGGTTATTAAAACGAAAACCCTGATTCATGTTTTCGCTCAATAATCCAAATCGGTCTCCAATTTCGATAATTTTGGTGTCGTTTTGTTTTCGTCTCATAGAGTTATAAAAAATTGCTACAATGTTCATGTTATGAAAATTTACAAAATCGATTTTTCTCAAAAAACTCAATTTTTCGGGCAAAATTCGATTTTTGTTCAAAAATTCGATTTTTCACAAAAAATACAATTTTTGAACAAAAATTCAATCTTTCTCAAAAAATTCAATTCTGTGGGCAAAATTCAATTTTCACAAAAAATTCAATTTTTCGACCAAAAACGCGACTTTTCGCTTTAATATACAGCCCTTCCCTGAATCAGGGAATCTTTTTCCTCTTCGAAAATGTCAAATTCGGATTCCCCGCATGTTTTTACCCCTAGAGGGGTCATTTCCAGAAAAAATTTTCGAAAATTTTTCACGTGGGTAGCCCCCTGTGTATTTAGCTCTAAAATTTTTGTTGAGTAATACAAAAAAGTTCCAAGTCATGAAGCTAACCACATTGATTGATCATTCATGTTCGATTGTTCGCTTTTGTTTTTGTGTTTTCTTCAAAATTTATGTTTCTCGCATCGAAGACACATAAATCCTCAAATTTCTCCCCGATTCCCTCTCTAGCCAATTCGAAATATTAGTCAATGAATTTTTCTCTCCATATTGCATAAAACTAATCGTGTGCAGCTAGAACATTTTCGCACATTCATAAAAAATCATACCAATCATTATGCGTATCTCAATACAACCTGTGAAGGAGTCATCAGATGTTGAACTAACATCAAAATATTTTTAAGACACGCCATAAGCAT
This sequence comes from Acrobeloides nanus, assembly GCA_900406225.1. Taxonomy (NCBI): domain Eukaryota; kingdom Metazoa; phylum Nematoda; class Chromadorea; order Rhabditida; family Cephalobidae; genus Acrobeloides; species Acrobeloides nanus. Next base: position 28,409 of record OZJO01006405.1, read on the forward strand.
TGGGCGGAGCGACGAGAATTGAGGAAAAGCTTAAGCTCGAGTTGGATTGATAACGTGTTCGGCGTTTGCAACTAGCGACAAACACTGTAGACACTTTTCAAGTGTCCCCATTTGTCCAGTTTTTGACTATTGCATTGACTATTATTAAGTCATTTATTTTTTCACGGGTATTGACTTCCATTCCAGGATGCGACGACCACACTTGACTTTAATCGACTTCTGTTCTTTTTGTGTTTTTATGAATTTCTTGAACTTATTTATTGCTACAACGGACATTGGAGATGTTACGCAAGTTCAAGTATGTTTGTACAGTGTCCCAGTCATAGGTCGGCAAGGTGGGGGGAGGGGACCCCCAATGAGATGGTTCCCCACCACCTTCACCAAAAAAATGACCTTTTTTTAGCTTGAGGTAGTCTTCTGCACCCAATTTTTATGGACCATCTCATATGTTCGGCGGGGTCAATGCGTGGTCCCCCCTCAATTTTGGGTCCGTGCGTGGATCAGGGGGAGAGGCCCCCCTTGCCGACCTATGGTCCCAGTAGGTTGGGACTATCATTGATTTGAGGGTTTTTGGCGAGGTGGCCTCAGTGGCGCAGTAGGTTGCGTTTTTGGCTGTTGTCCGAAAGGTCGCAGGTTCAATACCCAGCATCGTCGCTTGGTTTTTGCCCAAAAATTGGTCTCAATTTTGACAATTCTATTTCTCATCAAAATTGAGACCAATTTTTGGGCAAAAACGTATTAACGAAGCTGGGTATCGAACCCGCGACTTTTCGTACAACAACCAAACACGCAACCTACTGCGCCACTGAGGCCACCTCATCCCACAACCTTAAATTCTTTATCATTTTTTCTCAATTTTGACAATGCTCTTTCTCATCACTGTTAAAAGATTTTCTGGTACAGTTTTTTAAAAATATACAAAAATTTTTGAAAAATTCGACCAGCAACAATTAATTTTGAGGCAAAATCAATTCGACGCAGTGGGGAGTCGAACCCGCAACGTATTGAATCGAAGTCGGGCGCACAACCACTACACTATTTGGGCAATGAAAATTAAATTTTTAAATTCCTTTTTCCAATATTTATTATCCATTTTTTATGATTTTTTGTGAATAAGTAAAATCGACCATACTCTTTCAGAATTCGTGGGAATTTTTGACAAACTTTGTTATCATGAATCAACATCGGCGATAGTGCAGTGGATATGCTGCCGGCTTAGGATCTTTGTGGCCAGGATTCGAATCCCACTTCCGTCCAAATTTTTTTGCCTTTTTTCAATTTCTTTCCAATTCTTTTTTTGCCTATAAGGAAGCATGTAAATTTCTACTCAAAAAGTACAAAAATTGAAACTTTGTACTCTTTTGAGTAGAAATTTACATGCTTCCTTATAGGCAAAAAAATTTGGACGGCAGTGGGATTTGAACCCTGTGCACAAAGATCCTAAGCTTGCAGCATATCCACTGCACCATCGCCGATGTTGATTCATGATAACAAAGTTTGCCAGAAGCGTATAAATTTCTACTCAAAAAGTACAAAGTTTCGAATTTGGAGGAATAAATTTTTTTTAACTTATAGCCTTTCCGAATTTTTTCAGTTTTTTTCAATTTTTTAAAATTTATTTCGAATTTTTTCAATTTTGAGAAAATTTTTTTTGAAATTTTTCAGTTTTTTTCCAATTTTGTTTAATTTTTTCCTTTTTTTCCAATTTTTCAATTTTTTTGAAGTTTTTCAGTTTTTTTCCAATTTTTCAATTTTTTTTTGAACTTTTTCAGTTTTTTTCCAATTTTTTTTGAAATTTTTCGAATTTTTTCAGTTTTTTTTCAATTTTTTAATTTTTTAAAAAATTTTTCGAATTTTTTTCCAATTTTTTCGAATTTTTCAATTTTTTTGAAATTTTTCAGTTTTTTTCCAATTTTTTCATTTTTTCCAATTTTTCAATTTTTTCAATTTTTTGAAATTTTTCAATTTTTTTCCAATTTTTCAGTTTAATAGAGTGGTAAACAAATTTTGAAAAAATTCGCGTTTTTAAAATAAACATTTCGAACTATTCCTTGTTAGAGTAGACACCCTGTACTTCTTCCCATCTCTATCGTTATTGGCATAATTTTTTTTATTGGCTTTATATTTGAGTTTTAAACTCTAGAATTTTTTAAGTTTTGTGTTTTGTTAGCTTCATTTTTCAAAATTCGACACTTTTTCATTCAACAAAATTTTCCATGTTGCAGTGAGTAGAACATAATTCTTGTACGTTGCCCATTTTTTACACACCCAAAAAACGCATTCGCACGATCACAAATTGGGTGCAGAGAGACTGAGTGATAGAAGAATCGAAGGGGAAATTGGATGCTTCGTCAGTTGATTTATGCCGAGACCGTCCGAAAAGAGCGCCGATTCAACCATGACAAGCATTGCAAACGTTCTCGAATAAATTAGGTTTTATGTGGTCGGAAGCGGCAAAAATTTCTTTTGATCCACTCTTTGATCACGTCAAAAAACGAGTCAAAACTTCACTAATCATATTGATCGATCTGCTTATCAGAAAGAAATTCAATTCAAAAAATTGCATTTGATTCTCCCCTATATTTACAGGGTGTCCCAGTAGTTTGGGACTATCATTGATTTGAGGGCTTCTCATCATTCAATCGGTCATTGCAAGTTCTCCCCTATATTTTTTATAGGAGAGAGCTCAGACGATTCTGCTTCAGATCCGATAAAAATACAGTGGATTCTCGATAGTACGGTCCCCCAAAATCAAAATTTCAAAAAATCATATCTCCATCAATTTTAATGCTATTTTTTTCGTTAACCACATTTTCCTTAAAATTCTATATAAGATTTTAAGGAAAATGTGGTTAACGAAAAAATAGCATTAAAATTGATGGAGATATGATTTTTTGAAATTTGGATTTTGGGGGACCGTACTATCGAAAATCCGCAGTATTCCAAATTCCCATTTTCTGATATGCGAATTTTTCAGTTTGAATTTTTTCAACTAACTTTTTCCGTCGTCCCAATAAGGAGGGATTGATTTAAACATAATCTGATAGCTTACAGTGATGCCCCAACAACGTAAAAAAACCGTATCAAAAAATCTTTGATGAGAAATAGAATTGTCAAAATTGAGAAAAAAAATGATAAAAAATTTAAGGTTGTGAAACAATGTGCCTCAGTGGCGCAGTAGGTTGCGTGTTTGGCTGTTACCCGAAAGGTGGCGGGTTCGATACTCAGCTTCTTCGCTTGTTTTTTGCCCAAAAATTAGCCTCAACAGTGATGAGAAATAGATTCATCAAAATTGAGACCAATTTTTTGGGCAAAAAGCAAGAGACGAAGCTGGGTATCAAACCCACGACCTTTCGGGTAATAGCCAAACACACAACCTACTGCGCCACTGCGGCCATTTCGTCCCACAACCCGTTTCACGGAGAGTTTCCAAAAAGCATGGCCTAGTGTATAACATCACAGACTTTGAGTTTGAAGGCCGGGGTTCGATCCCGCCCTGATTTTTTCAATTGAAAAAAATGATCAAAAATTGAAATATGTAAAAATGGTCAAGAATTAAATTTTCTATTTTTTAAAACATTTTTCACGAAAAAATAAAATCAGATACGTGTTTTTCTTATAAAATTACCCTTGTGCAAATTTTTTTTCTTTAAATTTTGACCATGCAAAAAGATTAGGTACCGAACGGGATCGGACCCGGACCTTCAAACTCAAAGTCTGTGATGCTATCCACTAAGCCATGCAAACATACTTTACATATGTTTAGCTTTCAACATTCAACATATCAACAGATCTGAAGCATCATCATGAAGAAGAAACGGATTTAGCGACAAGAGGTTTATTACGCTTAGTACTACTTCCTTATATACAGTTTCATTTGAGGATCGTCAAAAAAGCTGACCGAATTTCTACTCTCCCAACATAACAAAAATGCTCCGCCGGATGGGATAGTGGATGTCTATTATGAGTTGGAATTAGTCCATATCTTGGGAATCGATGAACTCAAACAGACAATGACTGCATTAGTATATATCGACGAGGTTTGAATTCATGGGTCGACAAGGGGAGAGAGTCCCCCCCCCCCTAGCCCGATCCACTCACTCATAGACCCAACATTGAGGGGGACCACCTCATGAACCCCGCCGAACATATGAGGTGGTCCATAAAAATTGGGCGTCAGAGACTACCTCATCTAAATAAATTTTCAAATTTCTAACATAGATCGGCAAGAGGAGAGTCTCCCCCTGACCCACTCACTCATAGACTCAAAAGTGAGGGGGGGGGGACCACCTCATTGGGGGACCCCTACTCCCCACCTTGCCGACCTATGTTTGCATTAGTGTATATCGACGATGGCTATTTGAACATTTGAGCACACACACAAATGATTTTCCGGCGAAAATTTGATTTTGTTGCATTTTCGCTTCAATAAACACACATCGTTTTCCCTGAATCAGGGATTTCCTTAAAGGACTAGTCTATTCTGAGAAAATTTTTCGAATTTTTGCTCAAAAATTGAATTTTTTTCTCAAAATTGAATTTTCTTAAAAATTGAATTTTTTTCTCAAGAATTGATTTTTTTTTCTCAAAAATCGAAATTTTGCTCAAAATCGAATTTTTACTCAAAAATACAAATTTTTGCTCAAAATTGAATTTTTGCTTAAAAATCGAAATTTTTTCTCAAAATTGAATTTTTGTTTTAAAATATCAATTTTTGCTCAAAAATATGAATTTTTGCTCAAATTCGAATTTCCTTAAAAATTGAATTTTTGTTTAAAAATTGAAATTTTTTATCAAAATCGAATTTTCCGAGTAGACTGGTCCTTGAAAAAATCGCATATAGCAACAAAAAATTAATCGAATGTCATCTTCTTTCCCCCCACGAGAGCAGTTATAGTTTTTTGGCTGCAAATGAAAACTTTTGATAAATGTCTATAAAAGGCATAAAAATGTCGGAAAGTTTAGAGATGGACGGATCCAACGCTTTCTTGGGAGCCATCCGAACATGGGAACATCGAAAAAACATGGCTTCCAATGCACGAAGTCTGGATGCCCGATATCATCATTTTCAATATGTGAGTATTTAAAAATACAGGAAAAGGAGATGCATAGGTTTCTATGGAATCTCCAGGGTAACTGCTTCTAGGCTGCATCATGAAGACCTTCTTTCGCGGGTTCGCGCTCCGATCATGTTGTACAGTAATGGAACGGTGGAATGCTCCCATCCGGCGGTGTACACGGTCACATGTCAGATCAACATCAGGCATTTTCCGCTAGATGATCAAAGATGCGCTTTAGAGGTAAATGATGAGCCGAAAAAAGTGGCTTTTTGCGATTTTTTGAGAAAGATTAAACATTTTTTTAAATTTAAAAAATTGAAAAAAACTAAAAAAATTCGAGAAGATTGAAAAAATTGAAAAATTCAATTCGAAAAAAAATTACAAAAATTCGAAAAAATTGGAAAAAAAGAGGAATCACGACGGACAACTTTATAGAACATCATTTTTTGTGAAAAAATTTCTATTATAAAGAAAATCCATCCTAAAATCACAAAAAGCTACTTTTTCTTGCCCACTTTGTATGATTTTGAAAGACTTGAATATTGATTGAATAACCATCTATAGATTGCAAGTTGGGCATATAGTGATGAAAAGATTCGCCTACATGCACATATTGAGCACTCACTCGAACACTATGCTCCAAATGAGGAATGGCGGCTTTTGAATGTGTCCATAGCCGAGAAAGAATATGAGCATGAAGGGATCGCTGTATGTTTAAATTTGAGAAAAAATTACCAGTCGTCCACTTTTGTGTTTTTGATGCCATGTGAAAGAGCACAAAATTTGGAGCATTGTTTGCTTTTACGGCACCACTTGAAAATCTAACCGTAAAAAGTTATGAGTGAAACAAAAAAATTTTCAAACGAGTTTGAACATTGAAACGAAGAGCTTGTGAATCAATTAAATTGGTTATTGAAATGATTTAAAACCAGAGTGAGAAAAAGGGGTGGTACCACCCCATCCACCCAGGGTAGTGATGAGGTGGTTCCATCCACACCACCCATATAATTTTTTTGACTATATTGCACCTAGTTTTTTTCAAAAATTCAAATTTTTCTGAAAATTTTTTTGAAAAATTTGAATGTTTGAAAAAAATTTTTTAATTTGAAGTTTTTTTAAAAACTAGGTGCAATATAGTCAAAAAAATTAGATGGGTGGTGTGGGTGGAACCACCCACCGCCCCAGGTGGTACCACCCAACACCCCAGGGTGGTGGTGGGTGATGCTGGGTATACCACCCTTTCGCCCCCTGTTTAAAACATTATAAAATTTTAAATCCTTGAAAATTTAGAAAAAAATAAGTAAAGCATTTTTTATAGCTCGGCGAGACGAATAAAATGACACCAAAATTATCGAATTTGAACAATGTTTTGGATTATTGAAACGAAAACCCTGATTCATGGTTTTCGTTTCAATAACCCAAAACATTGTTCAAATTCAATAATTTTGATAGCATTTTATTCGTCTTGGCGAGTTATAAACAATGCTGTACTTATTTTTTCCAAATGTTCAAGAATTTTGAATTTTATAATGTTTTATTCAATCGTTTCAATAAATAGTCTGATTGATCCACAAGCTCTTCGTTTCAATGTTCAAACTCGTTTGAAAATTTTTTATTTCGCTTATAACTTTTTGCGCTTAGATTTTCAAGTGGTGCCGTAAAAACAAAAAATGTTCCAAATTTTGTGCTCTATCACATGGCAGCATCAACTTCTAAAAGTGGAGATTGATCCTTTAAGGTCAGCGAAATCCACTATGAGATTGCCGTCCGAAGAAAACCGCTATTTTACATGGTCACTTTAACATTTCCGAGTTATGTCATGTGCGCTATATCCATTGTTGGACTATTTGCTCGATTTAGTACAACGGGTGAACGGGAGGTATAACGTTTTGGAGCTATTTGTGGATCAGGGGGTCACTCCAGGATCAAAAATCGAAAAAAATTTTTTTTAATGACATATTTAGGGGTAATTTTATGCGAAAAATCGATTGCGCGCATTCCCGAAGCGTGAAAACCTTTGTTTGACCCTTAAAAATTGAAAAAATTTTGAACAAAAATTCATTTCTTGAGCAAAAATTTCGATTTAGGGGTAAAATTCGATTTTTGAGCAAAAATTTCGATCTACTTTTTTTCTATCTTGATGCGAACATGAATCAGGGTTTTCGTTTCAATAACTTGGTGCGAACATGAATCAAGATTTCTGTCCAGTGACAAAGATTGTCACTTTTGCTGCATGGTAATTCCCAGGTATCCAGAATAAGCCCATTGTTTTTGTTCGCATCAAATTATTGAAACGAAAACCCTGATTCATGTTTTCGTTTTTTGTAACTTGTGCATCCCTAGATGCCATTCTTTCTTTTCATCCCATGGAAATCTTTTTACACCCTCACCAAGGATTTTAGGAACGTTTTACACTGGGTGTAACGGCTATCTTAACAATGGCTGTGCTATCACTTGTAGTTAGTGAAAAAGTGCCTCACAGTTCCACACATATCCCTTTATTGGGTAAGCCATTCTTTCTATTTGTTATACAAATTAGCAGTTTTTGCTGCTGCCATTAGAACTATACAATGAATCATTTTTTAGAACTTGAACAGAGAATGAGTAGTAGTTTTCTCATTCCCAAGCTCATTTATGAGTCAATTAAAAGTTCGTAAAAATTCAAGTCCGTCCAAATGATGGTAGCCCATTAGAGTGCCCACGTAATGGAGTAATCTCACCTGGTCTCATCGAAAGATGTACATTCACGATGAGAAAGCGTGGAGATGGGACCTAATAAATTTTAGCTTGCAAAGAGTCATTATTACCAAAACAATAGGCTTGAGAAAGTTTTTTAACACGGGTACTCCTTCAAATTTCTGGAGCTAGTATAGAGTATAGATTAGCAATCACACTGAACGTGAAATTTTTTCGAAAAATTAAAAAAAAAATTCGCGAGAAATGACCCCTTTAGGAGTAGTTTTATGTGGGGAGTTCGAATTTCTTATTCCTAAAGCATGAAAACGCTTCTTGGAATCAAGAAAAAGCTGTTTTGAAACAATATAAACAAGAAAATCATGTTTTATGTTATATCTGACGTATTTTGCACAAATTTTCCCGCCAAAATGCGACCATGCAGGGATGCCGAGTGCAGGAAAAAGACTATAAACGGAAGAAATTCTTAAAAATTCGAATTCCTCACATAAAATTACCCCTAAATGGATCATTTATAAAAAATTCTTAAAAAATTTTTCGAAAAAATTTCACGTTCAGTCCAATTGCTAATCTATACTAGCTCCAAATTTCCGGTAAATTCTGCTATTTTCAGCTGAGCAACATTCAAAAAATTTTTTTGAAAAAAAGTTGTTAATCATGGAATATACCAGCAAAATCAAATCGACTCAGGTGGGGTTCGAACCCGAGACTCTTAGATTCGAATCTTGGAACACTACCACTAAGCCAAGTTTACGATATAAATCGGGTTTTTAATTTTGCTTATAATTTAACATGAATTTTTTTTAACAACTTTTTTTCAAAATTTTTTTTGAATGTTGCTGCAGAATAGCTTAAAATAACAGAATATACAAGAAATTTGAAGGAATATTCCCCTGTTAAAACTTTGTAATGATGAAACATGAAAAATATTACAAAATGACCATAAAATTTTTAAAAAGAATATATTAAATTTTAGTTGCGTATTTTCTTTTCAATATGGTGGTTGTTTCAGCAGCTGCGATGACAACCGGGATAGTGGTGAGTTTTTGTTCTATCGACTAGAGACCAGAAGATCGAGAGCCTTCGGTGCTCGGGGCTCAGCCTTCTGCTTCGCTTACGAGTATGGGGTTGACAAGATCTCGAAAAACGAGATATCGAAATCAAGACTCTTGGAGATTTGATCTCGAAAATGGAGTATTTTTAGTGTTCGGAATATAGGCTAGGCTTAGGTTTAGACTTAAGCTTAGGCTTAAACTTAAGCTTAAGCTTGGGCTTAGGCCTAGGCTTAAGCCTAAGCTTAAGTCTAAGCCTAGGCCCAAGCCTAAGCTTAAGCCTAAGCTTAAGCCTAGGCTTGGGCTTAAGCTTAGGCTTAGGTTTAAGCTTAGGCTTAAGCCTAGGCTTAAGCTTAGGCTTGAGCCTAGGCTTAGGCTTAAGCTTAGGCTTAAGCTTAGTCTTAAGCTTAGGCTTAAGCTTAGGCTTAAGCTTAGGCTTAAGCTTAGGCTTAAGCTTAGGCTTAAGCTTAGGCTTAAGCTTAGGCTTAAGCTTAGGCTTAAGCTTAGGCTTAAGCTTAGGCTTAAGCTTAAGCTTAGGCTTAGGCTTAAGCTGAGTCTTAGGCCTAGGCTTAAGCTTAGGCTTAGGCTTAAACTTAGGCTTAAGCTTAAGCTTGGGCTTAGGCTAGGCTTAAGCCTAAGCTTAAGCTGATTGATTTTATCGATTCTTTCAGATAAAACTAGTTTTATCTTTATCCTTTCAGATGTATCTGATCCTTTCAGATAAAACGGTAACATATCGATTATATTTTCCCTAAAATTCGCATATTTCGGTGAAAAAAATTCGGCGAAAAATCATTGAAAAAAGTCCTCGAAATCGGTGAGAGGTGATTCGATCCTAATGCCGATTGCTCACACATGAAAAAATTTTCAAGTTTTTCTAATAACATTATATTTAGATGCGAGTCCATCGACGTGGCAGATTTGGAGAGGTATCTGTTATTTTTTCGTAATATTTTTCATATTTACTTGAATTTAGGAACCTCCCACATGGTTGTTAAGACTATTTATTTTATCAGCTAAATCTCAAGTTAAGGTAAGGGCATTTACACGGCAAATTGTTAAGTGGCGCCAACTGCACGCATAAGGTCGGGGTTCAATCCCACGCGGAGCCATTTCTTTTTGCAGTGTCCAAAATCGATAAAAAATTTTGCCTATGGGTATTTTTAGCCTAAAAACACCAATTTGATGTTTTTATTACTCCAAAACTTCAGGAAATACAATTTTTTTGTCATTTCAGTCAATTTTTGCATAATTTATGACGGCTTTTTAGAAGCCCTATACCAACAATCGAAGCAACCCTTCACCAACTCATCAAGGTATTTTGCCATCGAAAAATTATACGAACAACGATCCAAATCATACATTTTCCTTCGATTGGACAGATGATATCTTGAGACAAAAAAACATTCCACCGAACGTCGATTCAGCGCTGTTTCGAAAAATATGCATGCTGGAAACTTTTATGGGGAAGCTAGCTGACATTTGGCAAGGAATGCAGGTGATTACTTTTACCAGGATAAGAATGATCCATTTTTGGGCCAGTCCATGTCTCAGCCAGCAGCTGTATGGACCAAACGTATGAAATCACGCAACAGACTTTTTCCTGAAGGCTGCGGCGCAGCTACTATGCGGACGAAACAGCTGCTGCGCGCAACCTGGCCCTCTCTCTGAGGACTGGCCCTATGGTCATAATAACCAAATCTAAATTATAGAATTTTAGGTGGATGGCATGCGTGATCATTTTATAGAACATCAAGTGAACAGAGAAATTAATGGATACGTCCGAATAAGCGAAAGATTAGATTGGATTTTGATGATATTTTTCTTAGTTCTAGTTACCGGCCCTGTCGCTTATTTGTTTCTTTCCATGTAAATTATGAAATCATGTCCGATAAATTTCTATATACAGGGTGGCCCAGGATAAACCGACACCGTTTATAAACGTAAGGATTTTCTTTAAAACAGAAATTTTTTCACAGAAAGTGATGTTCTATAAAGTTGTTTGGCGTGATCTCTGAAACAACTTTGTAGAGATCATTTTTTGTTAAAAATTTCTGTTATGAAAAAAATCCTTATGTTTATATAGGTGTCGGTTTATTCTGGACCATCCCTATAAAGAACTCGCTTTTGAGCAATTTTTAAATAAGCTAAAAAATCTATAATTGAACACATTCTGAGGGTAATTTTCGGAATAATAGTCCTACTTTGAGCATAATGATTTTTACTATGACTCATCTTAAGCATAGTGATTTTGTGAAAAAATGTAAGTCATCCTGAACAACTTATAAGTCTTCATATTTATTCAAATATTCAACAAGAACTATAACAAATCAACAAAGAAATGAAAAACAATAAGGCATTTATAAAACCCGAGAACCTTTGGTTACTTCTTTAACTGAACGTTTCTCCACAAATTTGACTTTAAAAGTAGTCTTTCTATTACTCTTCTTACGTTCTCCTGCAATTGGTAATATGTTTCTCTTTTGGAGGCTTTTGAAGCGCTCTAAAATATATACAGTAAGAGAAAAAATGAAATATGAATTGGAACGGGTTTTTTCAACTCAGAATCAACGATCACGGTGTTCGAAACTTGTAAAAAAGTTGCACGAGAACAAACCGCCATGGCCGAATGGCTAGGGCTATGCAATTGCACGTTAAGATCGAGGGGTTCGAATCTCGCTTGCGTTCATTTGTTTTTAACTTTTTTGTCTTTTTAAAAAGAAAGACGGCGTTTTTTATAACTCGCCGAGACAGATAAAATGATCAAATTTGAAAATTGTTTTGAGTTATTGAAACGAAAACTCTGATTCATATTTTCGTTTCAATAACCCAAAACAATGTTCAAATTTAATCATTTTGATGTCATTTATTCGTCTCGGCGAGTTATAAAAAATGCTGTCCTTCTTTTTTTAAATTTAAAAAGATAAAGATAAAAAACAAATGGACTCAATCGGGATTCGAACCCGCGACTTTAACATGCAATCATAGAGTCCTAGCCATTCAGTCATGACGGTTTATTCCCGCGCAACTTTTTTTCAAGCTTCGGACGCCGTGCGATGTAGGTAAATGCTAAATTAAAGAAATCAATAATACCTTCAAGAATATTTCCACGGCTAGGCAACTGCCTCAAATTTCCAGTTAATTCTTCGGTTAGCAAAACAGGTTCTTCATATGCTTTAAATTCTCCGCGACCAAGTTTTTTTCTTTTCGTTAAAGAGTCCAAAACTTTTTGTTGCTTGCGAGCGGCAATCTTAGCTTTATGCTCGTCTTCTTCCTTGCGCACATCACGAAGAGTTTTCTTTAGGCTAAAAATATCGGGATGTTTTTGGGTATAGGAAAAAATATGACCCGCCAAATTGATCAAAAATCGAAAAATTATCAATACAGGGTGAGCCAAAAAACCGTACTTTTGCGTTTTTTATAAAAAATCTTTTTCAAAAATCGCATGAAAATACTCCTTGTAGGTGATTTTGAAAAATTTTCACCAAAACGCAAAAGTAAGGTTTTTTGGCTCACCTTGTAGTGCATTTATATCTTGTTCTATACAAAAATAACACACATAAAAATCAACTAACTTGCTAAATTCTTGCAACTGCTTCTTACTCATTGATTCTTTGTCTTTCTGAAGTGACTGAATCTTACGAAGCAAAGCTAACTTCTTTTGTTTTATAGTCTTAGGCTTTGTACGAGCGGTTTTGGAGGAAACATTTGTAGAAATAGGATTTTCATCATCACTGGCGTCTTCCTCTTCATCCCGATTTAAAAGGCTTCGAAAATCTTCAAATTCTGCTCCCGGCTAAAAATAGTCCCTTTTTTAAATTAGCCTAGTGTCGAAAACCTACACCAACATTAGATACATTTTTTGCTGGAAGATTTTTGTTTATTTTCTTCTCGGCCTTTTCCATTTTTAATTCTTCTTGTACGATTTGATTAGCATAGGCCTGAAAATTAACATAGAGCACGAGTGTGTAGCCAGAAAAAATTTTGGAAGAGGCTGAAGTGTAAAATTTTTGGCGACTTTTTTTTGGTCGCCGCGCTCCGCATGGTAATTTTTTTGTTCAAACTTTTAGCGAATTTTTCAATTTTTTAACGATTGTTTCAATTGTGAAAAAAATTGAAAATTTTGATAAAAAAATCATAATAGGGAACCAAGAGGGAAATTTTTCATGGGGCTATAGCCCCCACGGCACTGGACGCAAACAATTTTAATGAGGTTGACACGTCACTAGGTAAGAGGCACCATCACTACCCACGATTGGTATTTCTTATGGCGCTTAGAAATAACTTACAACATAACTATCAAGAGTTGGATTATAAGAAGCCCCTTCCTTGGGTATTTCTACAGCAGGTATAATATTTGGAACAAATCTGGTAGCCTTTGGTGCCTTCCTTCGCTTTCGCTGTAACACTTTATCATAATGCTCAATTCCAACTGCTTCAAAATCATTTGATGTTGATTCGGCTGGTTTGGTATTGTCTAAAACATGTAGATGAACGAAAGGTCAAACAGCTTACCTTCCTCCCACAAATCATACTTAGTCGAAGCTTGATCTAACTTGTTTGATCGGGTTTTAATAGTTTCTGAAGAAAATGCAACTCGCGGAAATGTTTTCAATTCAAGATCTTTCATATCGACATCCTCATCTTTAAGTCTAAACATGTAAAAATTTTAAGCCTCATAAAAATTAGTGTTAGATTCCGAGTCCGGGATAAACCTCTTGGCTAGAATGGGATTTTGCGAGATGCACCATGGAGGGATTTTCGGGATTAAGATTTTTGGGTTTCGGGATGAGATTTAAAATTCATTAAATAAATTTTTCATTTAAAAATTGTTTAATTTGATCTCAATTCATGAGTTTAACCAAGACAGCACTGAAGGTGCAAAATTTTTTGAATAATAATTGTTTTAAAGCCAAAAATGGTTCAAAGGTGGACTTTTAAAGACCGGAATTTTGCCATTTTTTGACGAAAAAATTTGCGAAAATTTTTTCTCAAAAAGTGATTTATTAGGGAAAATTTTATGCGAGAAATCGATTGCACGCATTGAAAAATTCTGAAAATGCTAACTTAGCCACGAAATATCATTTTTTCGATTTTCTACTTAAAATTTTTTCGTTGAAAACGGCAAAATTCCGATTTTTTAAAGTCCATCTTGTAGTATTTTTTGTTGGAATAAATAGAAAATTTTGCTCAAAGCAATATTTAGGGATGTAAATTTATCTCGGCCCGGACGGGATTTAGAGTTCGAGATGATCGGGATCAGGTTTTGGTAAATTTTTTCGGGACAGGATTTCAAAATCCCAGGATTTTCGGGACGGGATCTAACACTAATAAAAATCTTGCAAGAGCTTACGCTGATTTGCAAAGCTTGTGCTTTAACGCGGCTTTTTGCTTGAATGTAAGTTCTGCCGGCTTTTCATCTTCAAGTGGTAGAGCAGTCGTATCAATAACGAACATCTCCTCATCAGGTAAATTAGAAATATGTCGCTTGAGATTAACATCGTGAATATTTTCGTCCGCTTCTCTGGGAACCCGTTTCCAACCCTTCTTTTTTCCTTTGCCCATTGCTAAAATCTAAATTTTAGGAAAATTAAAAGAAAAAAAGTATACAGTCATAAAATAAATAAAACTGTTTGCTAATTATAAAGAAAAACAGCTGTAAAGGGCGTGTCCAGAAAAAATTGTGCGGAGGCCCAAAAACATAAGGGCCCCCAGGGAGCGAAAAAGTAGATGGTACCACCCAAGAAATTTTGGTACTTATGCACTATCCCCCCAGGCTGAAAACAAAAAAATCAAATTTTCATCTTTTTTTAGGCTAAAGGCTTAGGCCTAAACCAAAGCCTAAAAAGATGAAAATTTGATTTTTTTGTTTTCAGCTGGGGGGGGGGGCGGGATAGTGCATAAGTGCCGAAATTTTTTAGTGTGACCGGAGCCGAACGAGATGCGAAAAATTAATTGCGCGTACTCCCGAAGCTTGAAAATGCTTCCCTGACCATCATCCGTATATTTTACTGTGCTAGATTTTAGCACAGTACATTAGATTTTACTATGCTAAAAACAAAATTTTTCACGGATGAAGGTCAGGGAAGCATTTTCAAGCTTCGAGAGTGTGCGCAATCGATTTCTCGCATCAAAATTGCCCTAGAAGGGGGTCTTTTCTACAAACATTTGCGAAAATTTTTCGGAGATCTAGCTGTAAAGGTTACTCCATCCCCCTTAGTTTTTGGAAATTTTGGAGCTCGGATTAACACACCGAGACGTGGAAATCCAGACAAAAAGTTTTCGGACTCGAACCCGGACCTCCTGGATACCGTCCAAGTGCACTACCATTGTGCTACCGAGACCTCCAGG
>OZJO01006414.1:0-24692 GCA_900406225.1 Acrobeloides nanus
ACATTTCTTAATCCGCAATCAAATTCTTTTCAAATGTACAGTGGAAATATTACATGTGTTTCTTTCGAAGCAATCCCTGAGCCACCAAAATTCTCAGGTAAACCATTTTTCATATTAAACGTACTAATTCTGTCTGTGTGTGCTATTTCCGTCACCTTAAATCCAATTCCGTCAGCCTATACCAATCGAAAAAGGGCTCGGTGGGAGAAGAAAAATGACACCAAAATCATGGGGGTACCCTTTAAGAAAAAATATTTGGCCTTTTACATAAATCTTATAAAGCAATTTTATGAGAGCGATCTAGAAGTCCACATGGCCGAGTGTCGAAGACGCTCGCCTTATAGAAATTACTCACAGGTTCGATTCCCACCAGGAGATAACATTTTTTTGCTTTTGATATATATAAAAAATTAAAAATGAGTTAAAAATTTAAAAAAGATCATAAAAATTAAAAAATAGGTAAAAATGTTCATTTGTAAAAATTATATATATAGACCAATGTACTCAATATATGACTCAAAGTTGGTATAACAATATAACTGTGTTGAACGTAACATATGCCTACACGGATGATAATGTAACTCTTTCAGCTAGCACTGGTAGTCTAGTTAACACTACTTATATAGGCAGTAATATTTATATTGAAGTATCACTGTAAGTTATTTTTAATATGGCCGGATATTGTGTTGTGATGGAAGGGCTTACCGAAATATCTTTATTAGCTACAACACGAATAAAGCGAGTGCACACATAGTCGACAAGTGACAAGACTGAAGGCGAAAGCTGCCAGAGGCAGCAAAGTTGTTGTTAGCCTCTTGTAGTACAGTAGCAGAAAAAAAACTTGATCGCCATACTACTATATGGGTACGCCCGGTGCCTTCAGCCCACTGTCCCCCAAAAAACCCCCACAATAACCACTCATTTTAAAGTAAAATATTGAAGTTTATAAGACATTTTTGGGTCAATTCTATTCAATTTACATGTAAATTGTACAAAAATATCAGACCAGAAAAACCCTCGAAATCATAAGATAGATTTTTAAGTCAGACCTCCATCTCCCACCGGACGAAACCACTTAATTTTTAGACAAATATTGAAGTTTATAAGATGTTTTATGAGTATTTTTTGTAGTTTATGAGTATTCATTGTAGCCTAATCGGCTACAATGATTTTTATAAGAATAACTATTAAATTTACAAAATAAAATGGTATAACTTGTATTTTAATCCAAATATCCATATGGAATCGTATCAATATAATCTTCATTTACATATTTTATTATTCTTTTATCATAATCAAATTTGTATACTTTCTATATATAGAGGCTCAGTCTGGCTCACACCCCTCCCCTCCAAATCCCACACTCGCTACAATACCCTATTTTCACTAATTTCAACGATTTTTAAGGCTTAAAATTTACAGTCAATAAGTATTAAATCAATCATAATTTCAAGTGAAAATCACCAATTTTTACATATTCTCGAATTATTCTCGAAAACACTTTCGTATAAATTTAACGGTATAATAGGAATTTATTAGTAATTATACAGGGTGGTCAGAAAATACGTACGCACCTAACATTTGTCGTTTTAACTCGATTTTTTTTTCAAAAATTTTTATTCAAAACAACGAATTCAACAATAACAACAATAAACGACAATAGTTATTCAAAATGTCCTCCATCGGCGTCAACACATGCCATCAACCGCTTTGGGAAGTCGTCAATGATCTTTTGCAGCGTATCTATGCTGATTTCGTCCCATGCCTTCACCAAGGCTCGCTTCAGCGATTCTTTCGATGTCGACCATGGGACAGTCGCTTCAGAAGATCCCCGGCCCGTTCTTTCCTCTTCTTTTTAGTGCTTGGCACAAGCTTTTGGCGCCTCTGGTACTTGTACGGGAAAAGCTCCAAGTCTTCACGAAGAATTGTCAAAGCGCTTGTTGGTGACACTCCCAGTTTTTTAGCCAGTTTCCGTTTTGAATTTGCCTTTGTTGTCGGGTTTCGTTGGATCATCCCCTTCGCGCGCTGAATATTTTTCTTGCTTCTCGCCTTCTTTTTACGGCCTCTACCTGATCGGTCTTCATAACTACCAGTTTCTTCGTATCGTTTGATGGCTTTTCGAACTGTCGCTTCTGAAATGCTTAAAAGACGAGCAATTTCACGATTTCCAACACCGTTTTCATGCATTCGAATAATAGCTTGTCGAAACTCTTTCATTTTACTATAAAAAATGAAATGGGCAAAAAATTTTTTGAAAAAATCGAGTTAAAACGACAAATGTTAGGTGCGTACGTATTTTCTGACCACCCTGTATATTAAATTTATTTTTTCTTTTAATTCTAAATATTTTTTAATTTTATCAATATGTTTATATACAATATTTAACGAAGAAGAAAAGAAAGAGAAATGTTTAGTAGGACTCATATAAGCTCAAATTTATTTAAAAAATTTTGAATTTTCATTTTCTTTTTGCTTGTTTTTTGTTAATAATTTTTTTAATAAAATGTTTTGAAGATTATGTTACAGAGGACAAAAAAAATTCTATACAAGGGCAAAAAAGGTCTTATTTTTGGAGTTAAGATCGTTTGGTTTAAAAAATCTCTATTCATTAATTTCAATGTTATGAAATAGCAACATTTATAACTTATTTTCATTTATTTTAGTAATTTCTTTTAAATAATGATAGTGGAAATATATTGTCCATAGAACCCAACATCCAAGAAAAAAGCAAGCACCAAATATTATAACGATAATTAGACAAAATAGTTGTAGGTCTAAAAATAGAGCTTATTTATCGTACGACTTTAAAAAAATTGTCGACTTACTAGTTGTATTTGGAATTGCGAGAGTACCAAAAAGTTTGTTGTGGAAAAGACCCTTCTTTAATACCGAGATCAAAGCCAATATTATCCCGATAAATAAAAGTAACAAAGCTAAAATCTGAAACAAAATCGCTACAGGGTGTACCAAAATTACTTAATATTTTTTGGCAGTATCTTGAGCATAGCTTATTTTTTATATCCATCCGTTTCAGTTGATTTTGGAGTCATTGGATAGATAAAATTAAGAACTATCAACGACACCAGGACCTACTGAACGGATCGATAGAAAAAAAAGATAATTCAAAATACTGCCCAAAAAATTCTAAGTAATTTTGGGACACCATGTATATGGCTAAAAAATTCTGATAATGCTTACGCCAGACAATATTAATGGCAATATCCATCTATATTTGCAACGCCAAACACCATATATTACAGCCAAACAGGCAGGAATGATAAGCACACTTATAAATGAAAAAATATACATCTCGAATATTATAAGGCAGGCGGTTACCACTAGATTTATAACAATGGGCATAAAACAGATAAATTTGGCAGATTTCTAAAAGAAATTTTATAGAAAGATATTCTGTGGCCAATTTCAACAAAAAAAATTTTTGGAAAATTTGAATTGAAAAGATTTCCTAGTATAGTAATTTGTAATTATATTAAAAGACGATTTCTGTAAAAATCGACTTTTGTTCATCCAAGGAGACAACAATTTTCGAGATAATCGTGTTTGAAGTTGACTATTTTTTGGAATTGGTTTAGAATTTGAATTCCCGCCAAAATTGAAAATCAGGGTTTTGGCGGGAATTCAAATTCTAAACCAATTCCAAAAAATAGTCAACTTCAAACGCGATTATCTCGACAACGGTAGCGATTCAGAATTTACTGTAAAAACAAAAAATGCTCCATTTTTCATGAATTTTCCGAATATATATAAATTATGGCAAATTTCGCTAATCTAAAGAATTTTCAATTTCGAATAACGCAACTTTGGAACGTTATAGCGCAGCCAGGCTAAAGTCATATGACCAAAGCAAGGTACCATTAGGAAGCTCTAAAGTGGTACTATAAAATTCCGCTTTTAGTGGCAACGTTTTCGCTTTAGTGGCCGAGAAAAAATTGATTTTTCTCAAATTAGTGCCTCAAAAAATGACCAAAACTTCGGAAAATAGCTCTATAACTTTTTATGGCTTTGAGTTTGACCCATAGTGTGTTACAAAAAATGTAGTATATTATCCCAGCCTTCAAATGAGCCCTTGATCTAAGCTGAAACTTTTCATCTGACTGAAGTACTGGCCAAAATAGTCCATAATACCTGAAAAATGGTCCATATAGCCAGATCTCGGTTCCAAGTAAGGTTTGGAGTCAAAATTTTTGCACCATCGTGTTCAGCATGGTCGAAAACCTAGGGTATATGCCGGTTTTAAAAAAAACTGAACACTTTGGAAAATTGTTGTCTCCACGGGTCGATTTTTATAGAAACTCTCTTTTAAAATCTCATTATAGTAATTTGTAATATCTACTTTTAAATATTGTATCCCAAGATATAGCAAAAACAAGAGGTTATTAAATACCATAAGTTTAGGGTATTTTATAACCATTTATTTTAGTATATCTCGGAATCGATATCCAAAATTTAATATTACAAATTACTATAATAGGAATTTCGGTTTCCATTTTTTAAAAATTTTGTCTTATTTTAAACTTAAGATTTTAAAAAATGCGCAAGATTTTCTGTTTTAAATCACATTATAAAATTTATTTTTTCCCCTTTATAAAATTCTTTTTTAAATTATTTGCAATGTTTGGTTTTTAACACTTTTCTAAGGAATACATGCTTGTTGATAGGAAAGCTATCCAGATAGCAAATTCGGATTCCCCGTGTCGAAAAACCCTAGAAATGCTTTTTCCCTGGATTTCTATACAAGAAAAATAGGGTCGCAAAATGCGCTATAAATGGTACCCCCATCAGGTGTGGTGCCACATCATCACTCGAGGTGGTTGATGTGGTGTGGTTGTGGTGTGTGACACACAACCATTTAAACACTCGACCCACTCTTCCATTTAAAATCAATAGGTTTGTTGAAACAAAAAAAGCAGAATTTGGGAATTCCAAAAAATAGGCTACTGGCAAAATATAAAGTAGTGGCAATAAAAATTTACTTGTGTATGTGTAAAGCCACAACAAACTTCGAAGTCAATATGTTCTGGATTAAATGTTCCATCCGCATCGTATCCAATGCGCAGAGGATTAGAAAATGTGCTAATTTTATAGGGAATTTCATCCTGTAAAAAAACTAATATATAACATATCTAATGATCTTCACGACTTACATCCTTGGTCCTTGTTACGGTCATGAACAGAGACGTGTCAATATTTTTATGAAAAAATTATTTTTGCAGCTTAAGTTTTAAAAGAGCTGAAAAATGAAATATATTATTGTTATAAACGGACTAAAAAAGAAGGATTTAAAAGGAAAGATTTTGCGCATTAAAATCACGAAAATTTTCAAAAAATAAGAAAACCGAAATTCCCAATACCATTACTCCGTTTAATATTTCATCTGAATATTTATTTTGTTTAACTCCGCAATAATTTAAATACAAAATATATAAGAGACACTATCTCAGGAGTTCAAACATTGCCTTAAACGGTTCGACTGTGCCCCAAATTGAATTTATTTAGTGAGATTGACTCATGGGAAAATTTTTCAAAGTCATTTCGAGTCAAAATTCGAGTTCTAAAAAATTCAAAACCTTATTCGAAGCTCAAAAACCCAATTTTACGTTGATTTTTTTATTTTTCTAACTCGTCTAGAACACTCTATATAATTTTTTTCGGCCAAAATTTATATTTATCCGATGTAATTCAACACGGAGAACACTTCTAGCATGGTTTCAAAAAAATCCGAGAAACTTCGATTTTTGGGCCATTTTTACAAGAGGGGCACAGTAGGAGGGTTCGAAAAAAAATTTTTCTCGGATTTTGTCGAAACCATGCTAGAAATGTTTCCCGTGTTGAATTACATCGGATAGATATAAATTTTGGCCGAAAAAAATTATATAGGGTGTTTTAGACGAGTTAGAAAAATCAAAAAATCAACGTAAAATCGGGTTTTTGAACTTCGAATAAGGTTTTGAATTTTTTAGAACCCGAATTTTGACTCAAAACGACTTTTAAAAATTTTCCCATGCGTCAATCTCACTAAATAAATTCAATTTGGGGCGTAGTCGAACCGTTTAACACTGTGCCCTTTCAAGTTCGAGTGTTCAAGAGAACGTCTCATAATATGTCCTATTTGTTTTATTGAATCAAATTTTATGGTTCAATTAAATTGTTGTAACGTTGTATATGTTTTGAACGTATCGTATTTAAACATTTAGATATGATAAAACATAAATTAAATTTTAAAAAAAATTAGAAATTTAATATATTCACCCAAACCGCCCTCCTTCCTGTTAACTTGAATTCAGGCATTAAAGGAGGTGTGGAAGTTAAGGCCATTTGAAATTAATTCGTGTTTTTGAATAATACGAGAAAATAAGTATTAAAATATTTCCACAGATAATATAATACGGAAATCTAAATGGCCTTAACTTCCACACCTCCTTTAATTTGAAGCGATGACAATTGTTTTAATTGATTTTGTTGATTTTTGTAAACTGGGATGTTTGCGAGTTTTCTATGCATATGAATGGTTTATTTTATTCTAACGGTTAAATGTTTATTGAAAAATCAAAACCCACTGACAGATTACGATATTGTATAGTAAAAGAATTAAAATTAAAAGTTTTAGAGGAGTATCCATGAGAGATACTCTTCCAGTAGCCTTGGATAAAGAATGTGGAGTCGTGCTGGTATCCACTATTTCTTTAGTCCTAACAGCCTAGCAAATCCTTCGAAGCTATCTTCCGCACCATTACAGTAAACTGGCTTGAAGATTGTGAATTCGAAATCGTGATAATCGGTTTCATCAATCGCGGTCTGTACTTCTTTTGCAAGCTGCTCATCTGTGAGACTATCGTTGCGTATATAGTATAGTTGGCTTGTGAATTGCTTCGTTGTACGAGGCAATTCAGTTACCACCCAGCTGGATGTAGAGGATCCGGCTGACGTATGAGTTACATTCCTTTAGTAGGCTAGGTGGAATACCCTGCATAGGCATTCTGGAAAATATTTCGATATTACACTGATTGAATTAAAGCATTTTGAAAAAAATAGGGAAATATTTTTATCGGATTAAGCTAGGAAATTCAACAAAGTTCAACATGTAAACGATCAAGAAAATAAGAGCGACAAGAAAGAGGTAAGTGAAAAACAGAACTGAAAAAAGCCTTTTTGTATGAGTTTGATAAGCAATTTACTGCCTTTTCCGAGGTGGGGCTTATATGCATGTGATTGATAATCTGCTTACAGAGGTGTATTACGTGCCTTATTTGTGCTTGTAATACTGTCTTTACCGAGGGATATTGTTTCATTGAACCGAGATAATCCCTTTTTGCTTTGCACGTGTGTTTCAACATACATAATAACGGAAAAAAGTCTGTGACTGTTTAATAAATTTAGCATATCTTTTTAACGTTCAAGCCGATTTCAATAATTCTTTTTGTACAAAATAGGGTAACATTAGATCTCAAATGCGCACGTGTGCTCGTATTAAAATGCATGCATTTCAATATGGAGAACATTTCTAATGTGATTTCGAAAAAATCCGAGAAAATTTTTTTTCCGTCTCTAATTTTTATTACCATGTGTAAAAATATCTGAAAAATTGAATTTCTCGAATTTTTTCGAAACTACGCTAGAAATGTTCTCCATATTGAAATGCATCTGCCTGAAAGAAATTTTGGCCGAAAAAAATTATCTTGGGTGTTTTANGGGGGGGGGTTAGAAAATTCAAAAAATACACGTAAAATCAATGGTATTGAGCTTCGGACATGGTTTTGAATTTTTTAGGAATCGAATTTTGACTCAAAATGACTTTTAAAAACTTTCCCATGCGTTAATCTCACTAAATAAATTCAAATTGGAGCGCTTTCTAGGGTTTTTCTGACAGAAAAAATCTTCTGACAGAGATGCAGTCACGATTCTTACTCCCCCTTTAAGGGGGTACCATATTTTTTTGTTTCCTGCGCACCTATCTCCTATCTATTTACTTTAAAAATTGCATGTTAAAGGGGGAGGGTAAGAATTAGGGACTAATCTCTGAAAATTTTTTTTTGCCAAAACAGCCTATATAGGGGTAAAATCATGCGAAAAATCGTTTTCGCGCATTCTCGAAGCGTGAAAATGCTTCCTTGACCTGATTACAGCTTGGATTTGTGCTACATCGCGGCAATTACGGCTATCGGAGTGCTTACTGATAACCAATCAATGTTCAACCAAGCAGTGAACTATTTTCAATCCGATAAAGGAAATGGATTATTGCTCAAATGGTGATTACCTTCTACGAAATTTTCGTGTAGTTCTTGTGGAATAGTACTTGTGTTATGGCTATTGTTTAACAAAAGATTCGTCTGGAGATTGCACTCAATGTGCTTGCCCAGCAAGGCTTAGGTCTTAACAGTAATGAGAAATAGAATTGTCAAAATTGAGAAAAAATGATAAAGAATTTAAGGTTGTGGGACGAGGCCTCAGTGGCCCAGTAGGTTGCGTGTTTGGATGTTGCCCGAGAGATCGCGGGTTCGATACCCAGCTTCGTTTTTGCCCAAAAAATTGGTCTCTGAGAAATAAAATTCAAAATTGAAACCAATTTTTTGAGCAAAACGAATTGACGAATCTGGGTATCGAACCCACGACTGGGAATCTTTTACGTGAAAAATTCAAAAATTTTATTCGATCGAGTAAGAAATGTTTTATTACATCTTTTAAAGGACGAGTATAAATCGCGACAGGATCTCCGGCAAAAAAATTTTTTTCATGATTTTTTCAGAAATGACCCTTATAGGGGTAATTTCATGCGAGAAATCGATTGCGCGCATTCCCGAAGCGTGAAAATGCTTCCTTGACCCTGATTCAGGGAAATGGATGTGTGTATTGAAGCGAAAATCGAAAAATTTTGAAATTTCTCTCTTAGAATCATATTTCTGGGGGTAATTTCATGCTGAGAATCGATTTTCAAAAACCCAATTTTTTCTCTGAATCAGGTCCAGGGAAGCATTTTCAGGGTTCGGGAATTCGCGCAATCGATTCCCCGCATAAAATTACCCCTAGAAACATAAAATTACCCTTATAAAAATAAATTTTCGGGTCCCAAAAATCACAAAAATCCACTTTTTTGGCTCATCCTGACTAATTTTTCTGAATCAGGGTCAAGGAAGCATTTTCACGCTTCGGGAATGCGCGCAATCGATTTCTCGCATAAAATTACCCCTATAAGGGTCATTTCTGAAAAAATCATGAAAAAAATTTTTTTGCCGGAGATCCTGTCGCGATTTATACTCGTCCTTTAAAGTACCAGTCCACTAGGAAAAAACTCCATGTAAAAATTATATATTCGGAAAATTCATGAAAAATGGAGCATTTTTTATTTTTACAGCATGCCCTGAATCACTAACGGTTTCGAGATAATTGCGTTTAAAATTGCTTATGTTTTCGTTGTAATACACAAACATGATCAAGTTTTCGTTTCAATAACCCAAAACAATTTTCAAATTGGATAATTTGGGCGTCATTTTATTCTTCTCGGCGAGTTATAAAAAAATTGTTATAATGTTCATTTTATGAAAATTTAAAAAATCGATGCAAAAATTGATTCTTCCGCAAAAAATTCAAAAAATTTGTGTATTACAACGAAAACATGTACACAAATTCAAACGTATTATCTCAAAAACTACAATGATTCAGAACATGTCACAAAAAATTCAATTTTTCGACCAAAATTCGATTTTTCACCAAATTTATGTTTTTCATTTTATGAAAGTTTAAAAAATCGATGCAAAAATTAATTTTTCCAGAAACAGATTTGGAGCGAATTCAAGAACGACGCGAACTAATTCAAGAGCAACGTGAAGCCGCTCGAAAAGGGCTAAAAAAATAAGTGAAGAAAATGTTAGCCAGTTCAAACAATCGCTTCCCACTCGTTTCATCAGGGACCTCCGTTATTATACCCGTCCCGAGTATCGATTGGCAAAAAGGAGACTTCAGAAATGGAACAGTCTTGTCAGAAGAGGATGGATTTTACCAGCTCGGAACTACAGCCGGAGTTTTGCCCCAGAAATATGTAAGAAACGAATTTATGCCAACGCCAACAACGTTTTTAACTCCAGAATAGGTATCACAAATGAAGACAACAATTCGAACTACAGCCAGCACTACATCGCCATTTGGTGGGCAAGGATTCACTCATTGCAACTGTACTACAGGATGCGAAAATGATCGTTGTTCATGTAAAAAGGATAGAAGAGTGTGCAACAGTAAATGCCATGGTAGTCATAATTGTAAGAACATGGAAAATCCTTCTCAATAATAATTATTATTTCATATTAATTTTGTTGATTGCGATCAGGGCTGTAGCGGAATAGGTTCAATGGCCGGAACCGGAATCGACGAGAACAGATCCAGAAAGGAACTAAAACCGAGAAAAAGGCCGGAATTTAACGGAACTACAGCCCTGGTCGAGACAAGGGTTGTAGTGAAACAGGTTCAATGGCCGGAACCGGAATTGTCGAGTACGGAAACGGAACGGAACCGAGAAAAAGGCCCAAAATTCTCAGGTAAACCATTTTTCATATCCTTAAATACTAAACGTATTAATTCTGTCTTAACGGAAACGCAACAGAACTACAGCCCTGATTGCGATGTTTTTATTATTAAACGGCTCAACAAATATAAGACTTAATCAGTTTATATTTCAAAACATGTTTATGAAAGCATTTCACAGACGAACGGTAATTCATCATGGCCACTTTTGCCATACCATTTTCCATCATCTGTACTAACTGCTACATTGTTTCCGGGATTGAGATGTCCTAGCCCTAAAATCAAACTGTAACTATTTTTTCGATTTTTGTTTATATTTTGGCCAAAAATGAACAGGCATACCAAAATACCAATTGTGATAATCAAATGTTGAGTTGTCATTCCATTGCCAACTTATGCCATGACCATTTTCACTGTAGACATAACCGCCTAGACGGGCAGCGAGTACGGCTCCGTTAGTGGAGTTGTAAATATGATCTAGATTTTTTACAGATAAAAAATTATTGGGTTCTTCGAGAAATTCCTGACTTAGCTGGAGTTTCTTAAAATTGATATATTGCAGGGGGTTTTTCTGCATTCCACAAAAATGCTAAGATGATTCTCTTGCTATGGCTCAAAATTTAGGAAAAAATTTAGAATCCGAAATTTAGAAAATCAAAATCAGGCTTAGGGCTTAGGCTTAGACTTAACCTAGGCTTAGGCCTTAGACTTAGCCTAAGACTTAGGTCTTAGGCATAGGCCTTAGGCTTAGACTTAGCCTAGGGCTTAGGCCTAGACTTAGCCTAAGCCTTAGGCTTAGACTTAGCCTAAGGCCTAAGCCTAATTTGGAGTTTCTAAATTTCGGATTCTAAATTTTGGGTTAGAATCGATTCTCTGTCCTTGATTCGAAGAAAACTGGGATTTTTCGTGAGTGTGCACAATCGACTTCTCGCATTAAAAAAAACCCCGGATATGTCAATATCAATAAAAAATCGGAAACTTTTTTTGACAATCCAATACAACTTACTGGTAATTAAAACATTGTCAAAACTATTGTGGATACTAGCCAAATTCCCAGAAACATTCGATATTCCATAGCAATATTGCAAGGAATCAGTCCAATTATATTGCAAATTCACAAATAAGAAGCACCATTTTTTGTCCGCGCTCTGAATATATCCATCTGCACAAGACCCAGTTACACAAGGAGCCAAGAAACAAAAAGTGACGACTGTGAAAACGAGTCGGAACATATTTACACGATTTTCGCTCTTATCGATTCGATTTTTTATATAGAGCAAACGATTCTAGTTTACACCCAAATTTGATGACATAAAACTATTATTCAGGTATTTAATTCGTTTTTGCATATTTCTTTTATCAAATATTATCATCATTCTATGGAATCCGCATGCCATTCGAAGAAACAGTCTTGTTAATATAGCAGTGCAGTACAAAATTTTTATCAAAAAATCTATAATCGTTGATAAAAAGGGTAAAATTCAAGGTTCAACATACCATGAGTTCAAAGATGTGCTGAAATGTTTTTACACACATTCCTAAAAATTAGCAAAACAAATAATAATTAGCCCAAACTTTATAGCAATATTGAAGCTTAATCTTATTCATTTTCCTGCAAGTTTGCACGATGGTATAAGGCAAAGCAATTTCGACTGGCGTTGAAGCACAATGGAGTATCGCACTTACCGCAATACATACACTGGTCGACATAAATATAGATTCACCCCCAGTATTTTCAGCTAAAATTGCAAAGTTTGAAGTGCCATATCTCGAGTAATTTATATCGAAATCATATGAAATTTTTATAGAAATATTCCTCGCTATCAGATCTTTCAAAATATACTGGGTGTTACTGGGTTAAATGGTGGTTTTACGCCTTCAAAATTCAAATGAACTTTCAGGGTTGTCGTGTCAATAACACATTTTCGTCCTCCATGTATTGAAATCTAGTAAAAATTATTTTCGTGTATTATTATTTTTCTGTTCAAAAAGAAATTTGTTTATACTTCAAATGAACCAAATAGATTTCCTGCTCTATGTTAAGGGTGTGTCTTAAATTAATAAAACAATAAAAGCACTTGTAAAATCATCAAAATACCAAAGCTATTAATCGTTTTGTCCCTGGCCCAAATAAGCTATTAAACAAGCCTTATCATGGGATTTTTCTAGTATCGTTCATAAAGGCTCGTAAAAGGAAGTACAATTGCATTAAAGCGACGAGTTTTACGATGACAATTCATCTTCCTTTAGCCAAATTGTTTAGAACAGGGGTGCCAAGTCTGCTGATTTTCAGAAAAGTGCTGATTGTTGAGATGTCCAATCTGGCAAAATGCTGATTTTTTCAGTATTAAATCTGATTGTTGAGATGCGAAATTTTGTCAAATTTATAAGAAATATAATAGAAAATTAGCATTTTGCTGATTTTTGCTCCTCCAAAAATCTGATTTTTGAAGTCCTGCTGATTTTGAAAAAATATTTTTGGCATCCCTGGGCTTAGGTCTAGGCTTAGGCGTAGGCTTAGGTCTAGGCTTAGGCTTGGGTTTAGGCTTAGGCCTTAATAGTGATAAGAAATAGAAGCGTCAAAATTGAGAAAAAAAATGATAAAAAATTTAAGGTTGTGGGATGAGATGGCCTCAGTGATTTAGTAGGTTGCGTGTTTGGCTGTTGCCCGAAAGGTCGCGGGTTCGATACCCAGCTTCGTCGCTTCGTTTTTGCCCAAAAAAATAGTCTTTAGAAATAGAATTGTCAAAATTGAGACCAATTTTTGAACAAAAACGAATTGACAAATCTGGGTATCGAACTCGCGACCTTTCGGGCAACAGCCAAACATGCAACCTACTGCGCCACTGAGGCTACTTTATCCCACAACCTTAAATTCTTCATTATTTTTTCTCAATTTTGACAGTTCTATTTCTCATCATTGTTAAAAGATTTTTTGATACGGTTTTTTTACATTATTGGGGCATCACTAAGCTATCAGATTATGTTACAATCAAAAACATCAAAATTTTCACCATGCCTAAAAACGAAGTAGTATACGAAAAATTAGCCTCTAAAACGTTTATTTGAAGGAGATAATCAAACATCAATTTTAACTTTTAATTCAGCTGACAGAACTTTTTCCGTTCCACCTAATATACAGAGTATCTCTCTAAAGTTCGTATACACCCTAATTAACTTCATGAGAATTTTCTTCATGACAGAAAACTTTTCACAAAAAGTGTTGTTCTACAAAGTTGTTCCTGGGATCACGACGAACAACTTTATAGAGCATCACTTTTTGTGACAAGTTTTCTGTCATGAAGAAAATTCTCATCAAGTTAATTAGGGTGTACACGAACTTTAGGGACACCCTGTAAATATGGTGTATAAAGTTGATTTGTTAAAGGGGACCCAGATAAGATGTCAATCTCCGACAAAAAAGTTTTTCTTAATATGACCTATATAGGAGTAATTTGGTGCGAGGAATCGATTGCGCGCACTCCCAAAGCGCGAAAACGCCTCCATCATCTTGTTTTCGTGAAATCTTGTTTTCGTTTACCGAACTTATTGCTGTAGCCCCGAATACCATAGTTGCAAAAGATTTTAAAATGAAAAGTTTTTGCTGGTTCTTCAATGTCCGCATGTGGCTAACCCGAATATTCCCGATTCTAGACACGAACTAATGAAGCCGGATTCAAAACAGTTGCTGTTGGCTTTGGTGGCTAAAACCACATTTATGAACGATTTGGACAAGATGCGACACGGGAATAATACTTCTTTCGTGGAAAACTTTTGATCAAACAAGGTGAAGGAGGCGTTTTCGCGCTTCGGGAGTGCGCGAAATCGATTCCTCGCGTCAAATTACCCTTATATAGGTCATAGGACGGCAAGGTGGAGGGAGGAGGTCCCCGATGAGGTGGTCTCCTCTCAATTTTGGGTTCATGAGTGAAGGTTAGGGGGAAAGGAGACTCCTCCCTCTCCTTGCCGACCTATGATATAGATCATATCGAGAAAAATTTTTTTTGTCTGAGATTGATCTATTAACTGGACTCCCCCCTGCCCATTTTAAGTTCATCCGTATTTTGGGTCCACCTTGTATTTTATCATGTGGTTGATCCATATTATATGGCCATTCTTATTGACCAATGTAGCATTATGTTGGAATAAATGTACACAATTTCGAGTGCAGCAGTATTTATGCAACGGAACAGACGCTTATTCGATATCAGAAAGTTTATGTGCATCTTTATATCCACGACCAAATTGTTTTTACGATAGTAGTGTTTCATTGTGTTTATGCAAGTATTATCAAACTTGTTTAAGCGATGTTCCTGACGAAAATGAATATAAAATACTGAAACTAGATTATTTGATCTCATTTCAATTGGATAACAACAACCAGGGCACCTTTTTAGCGTCAAATTTAACATACGAAGGAGAAACATCTCTTAACAGTTCGTATTACAACGGCTCTATTCTACCCGCAGGCTTTAGTGTAGATTATCGAACCCACTGTGATGGTCCACAATATATTACTCGTTATCTTCTAAAGAATCTTCCATTACTTTTTAATGAAACTCAAAATTTAAATTTTACATATAACTGTGATTCATACGATTACTTATCTTTTCACTTTTATGGTACACCCATTTACAATTATAGCACGCCTGCTTTGTTTTTATACCAATATAAAGGAACATATTACGCACCTGTTTATATCAATAGCTCGCTTTATGGGACATTTCTTAATCCGCAATTAAATTCTTTTCAAATTTACGGTGCAAATATTACATGTGTTTCTTTCGAAGCAATCCCAGAGCCACCAAAATTCTCAGGTAAACCATTTTTCATATCCTTAAATATTAAACGTACTAATTCTGTCTGTGTGTGCTATTTCCGTCACCTTAAATCCAATCCCATCGCGGCCTATACCAATCGAAAAAGGGCTCGGTGGGAGAAGAAAAATGACACCAAAATCATGGGGGTACCCTTTAAGAAAAAATATTTGGCCTTTTACATAAATCTTATAAAGCAATTTTATGAGAGCGATCTAGAAGCCCACATGGCCGAGTGTCGAAGATGCTCGCCTTATAGAAATTACTCACAGGTTCAATTCCCACTAGGAGATAACATTTTTTTGCTTTTGATATATAAAAAAATTAAAAATGAGTTAGAAATTTAAAAACGATCATAAAAATTAAAAAATAGGTAAAAATGTTAATTTTTAAAAATGATATATATAGACCAATGTACTCAATATATGACTCGAAGTTGGTATAACAATGTAAATGTGTTGAACGTAACATATGCCTACACGGATGATAATGTAACTCTTTCAGCTAGCACTGGTAGTCTAGTTAACACTACTTATATAGACAGTAATATTGATATTGCAATAACATTGTAAGTTATTTTTAATGTGGCCGATATTGTGATAGAAGGGCTTACCGAAATATCTTTATTAGCTACAACACGAATAAAGCGAGTGCACACATAGTCGACAAGTGACAAGACTGAAGGCGAAAGCTGCCAGAGGCAGCAAAGTTGTTGTTAGCCTCTTGTTGTAGTATGTGCACTCTCAATATACAGGGTGGTGCATAATTATGGAAACACTTCAATTTATGCAAATTTTTTATTGAAAAACATAACATATAACAATTCAACATCATTTTATAACAACAAAGATAAACGATTTATTCAAAATGGCCGCCATTTCAGCTACACACTTCTCCAGTCGCTTCGGGAAATTGTCCACGATCTTAGCCAGGGTCTCAACATCGATCTCATCCCATGCCTTCAACAAGAATCGCTTCAAAAACAAGGCTCGCTTGTACACGTTGAAGCCGCTTCAATTTCATTGCAGCCGTCAGCTTTTGGCGCTTCAAAATCTTGTAAGGCTTCCGCTTCAGGTCCATGCAAAGGATTCTGCGAGCCGAGTCTTTACCCACTCCCAGCTTCCGGGTTGAGTTTGTCTTGGTGCTTCGATCTTGTTGGAGCATTTCTAAGGCGCGTTGCACATTCTCCTGGCTTCTAGCGGTCTTCTTTGGGCCTCGTCTAGGCTAGGACGATCTTCATAGCTTCCCGTTTCTTCGAACCGTTTGATAGCCTTGTTGACAGTGTCCGGAGATATACCAAGGAAATCGGCAATTTCACGCTGTCCCTTTCCTCGGTTGTGCGCCCGAATTATAGCTTCTCTTAAATTCTTCAAACTTTTCATTTTTGTGCTAAAAAATTATGTTTAAAAAAACATTCAAGAAAATTTTATGGAAAAAATTTGCATAAATTGAAGTGTTTCCATAATTATGCGCCACCCTGTATATACAGGGTGATCAATAATTTACTCACGTATTTAAAAAGCTCGTCAAAAATCGAGTTTAAGTCCATTTCAGTTGCCTGATAGCTCATTCGATAGTCACCATACCGAATTTTTTAGGAAAAAAATTAATAAAAAATATTTTCAATTTTTTAGCCCAAAAATACTAAAAAATTACGATTTTTTGAAATTTTCTTTATTTTCAAAATTTTGCCAAAAATCGAGTATTGAACGGATTTCTTCGAGCGACGGCAATCTTGAAAAATGGAATCTGAGGGATTTTTTACAAAAGAAATGATTGAAAAAGCTTTTAAAATCTCGAAGATATGATTTTTTGAAAGTTATTCTTTTTTTCGATGTTTTCCTTATTTCCAAAAAAAGTGCAAAATTTGAAAAAAAGCATAATTTTCAAAAAATCATATCTTCGAGATTTTAAAAGCTTTTCAATAATTTATTTTTTAAAAATCCCTCAGATTCCCATTTTTCAAGATTGCCGTCGCTCGAAGAAATCCGTTCTATACTCGATTTTTGGCAAAATTTTAAAAATAAAAATCAATTTTAAAAATTTTCATAAATGAACATTGTAGCAATTTTTTATGGCTAAATGAGACGAACAAAATGACACCAAAATTATCCAATTTGAACATTGTTTTGGATTATTGAAACGAAAACGTGAATCAGGGTTTTCGTTTCAATAACCCAAAACAATGCTCAAATCGGATAATTTTGGTGTCATTTTGTTCGTCTCATTTAGCTATAAAAATTACTACAATGTTCATTTTAAAAACTTGATGCAAAGATCGATTTTTCCGCAAAAAATTCAAAAAAGTTTATGTATTACAACGAAGAGCTTGTAACAAATTCAAAATTTAAAGCGCAATTATCTCGAAAACTACAACGATTCAGAACATGCCGTAAAAACAAAAAATGCCCCATTTGTCATGATCTTTCCAAATATATCATTTTTTCATATGACTGTAAATTACTGGACTGATCCTTTAATAATAAATAATAAAAATTATGATTTAAATAATAATGTAAAAAATAACAATGAGAAAAAATTTAGTGATGGCTCTGGCTTTAAAAATATGACTATCTCAATTTCAAGGACATTAACAAATTATTTACATCGATACGATCATTCTTTAACTTTATTGAATGCCTCATTTGTCTTCTATTATAATATTGTGGTGTATAATGGAAATAGTTATAAGAACGAAACAGCTTATTTTACTTATGATGATAACTGCAACAAAAAAATTCTATGTAAATTTCTTGTAATTGCTTTTGAAATTAAATTAAAGCAAAACAAAAATCACATACTTATACTTCATAAGCATATGATTCTTGTTAAAATGTGACCCTTGGGATAAGAAGACCAATAGCTACAGCTTCATGGATATTGGGCAACGACTTGACTCCAAAAATTGTCGAAAACTTCGTCCAAAACGTTCGCACTAACTAAATTCAGCACAGCGACGGTTTTTCTACGACAAAGACCAGGAATGAACGGTTGGAGCCGCGTTCTGTCTCTCCAAATAGTCACCAATTAGTTTTCGCATACATCTTCCACGCCTTCCTTTTCTCTGTGTCATTGTAATCGGCACAGCGGCGACTCTTCTATGACAAAGCCCCATGAATGAACGGTTGAGGCCGCGTTCTGTCGCTCCAAACAACCACCAATTGAGTCTTCGCATACATCTTCCACGCCGTCTTTTTCTCGGTGTAATAAAGCATTCGTCGATTTCAACCACCATGTTGCCTAAACTTGAGTATCCTATGGGTATGTTAGTGTGATGGATTATCTGGTACCGCAACATAAAGCAGCGCTCTTATCGACACCCCACTTATATCTCTGATGTCTACGAGCAAACTGCCATTTTTCTTATGCCATGATAAGCGTACTTCATCTACCTCGACTTTTGCTAGAGGGAATTCATATTCATCTAACTGCTCTCGCTCGCTGCAATGCTCTTGGAAATAACGCTGGCCAACAATTTGAAATTTCATGAACCAATGTGATATCGCATCTTCGCTAATATTTGTTTCAAATGCAACTTTCTTAAAAGTGCCATATTGTTGAGCCCAAAGATAGGAAAAGTTAAAGATCGTCTTCCTTGGAATTCGTGCTTCTTCATACCAGCCTATAGTCCTTTTGTGTTATAATGCAGGCAACGGCGTTTGTAACAGATCTATCGGCGATTTCTCGCATCAGAAGAGATTTGATTGCTGCAGTGATCGCAAGTTTGTGATCCATGAAGTACTCCCATTGCAATAAGCCAGTCGTCGAATTCGTCTTGATTATTTGTCGGTGAGCTGCAGATCCTGGAGATTCACCTCTCGAAGTTCTTCAATTGCGTTATTCATCTTCTTGATTGTTTGTTGAATGACTTCAACGGTGATTTATTTGGTGAATGATTTCAATTTATAGATTTTCATAGGCATCTCTGCATGATCGTGTTTGGCAAAAAAAAAAAAATTCGCATTCCTGCGTGGTCGTGGGCTCGCTAATCCTGAGTAGTAACAAAAAATTTTTAGATGACAACTCCAGCAACTCTTACTTAACTAATGAATTTTGTTGCATAGAATGGAAAACTGCGGGTATAGTCATTTTCATAGTAAAGGTATAAAAAGTACCATTTTAGGCACTGTTTCACCTCCGCCCAATAATCCAACCACCACTTCTACCCAGATAACTACATCACACACAACTTCAGGTTTCTCATAAAATAAAAAATCAAAAGTGTTCAAATTTAGGCATTAATGCATGCCAATCTAGTTGGCAAATCGGGCTTATAACTATTACATTGGCTTATATAATAACGATGGAGTCTGGATTTGCATTAATAACGTTAAACAGTCTTATCGGAATTGGGATTCTGGTAATATTCATTTTATAGTTTAATTTTTTTGCTTTTATAGGTTACCCTACAGATCCCACAAAATACCCTGATGATAGTTGTGCCGTTATTACGTAGATGATGGAAAATGGCAAAATCAAAACCATTCCAAGATGCTATATTTGTTTTGTGAAAAAGTAATCTCTCTTCAACAAAACACTTTTTAATCTCAATTAATTTGGCACTATAACTTTCGCCACGTAACTTTTGTGTCAATAAACATATTAATTTCAACTAATTGAGTTGTCTGATTTGCAATAAATATGTATATTGACACGAAGGTGGCGAAAGTTATAGTTTTTTTGGCAACGTGGCGAAAGTTATAGTGCCATTAATTCATTGTTATTAAATAAATTTTAATTAAATAAAATTTTTACCAAATATAAAATTTTTTGATATACTAACAATTCAAAATCGATGAAAATCGACTTCTTTCAATGAAAAATTGACATATTTTACCTATGGCGGACAATTTTCGATTTTCGAATTTCTAGGCGAAAAATCGATTGCGCGCATTTTTAGTTCAACTATGACATATCTGGGCTTAGGGGTCATCCAGATATTACGTAATCAACGACCATTTTCCAGTTAGGGTGTTTCCCATGGGTTTTATGACTTGATTTTGGTGTCTACCCCCCCCCCNCCCCCCCCCCCCCTAATAGAGGGTATTATGGGGGGGGGGGGTCCCATTTAACTTTTTGATAAAAAAATACTTCCTATACAAAATTGAGGTTTTTTTAGGTGTATGAAAAATAGGGTCAATTTTGTATAGGAAGTATTTTTTTCTGAATTTTTTTATCAAAAAGTTTGAATGGGGAACCCCCCCCCCATAATACTCCCCTATTAGGGGGAGGATAGACACCAAAATCCAGTCATAAAACTCATGAGAAACACCCTAACTGGAAAATGGTCGTTGATTACGTAATATCTGGATGGCCCCTTAGCGTTTTCGATTACTTCTTGCTCTTCGTCTGATTCATCTTCTTCATCGTTTTGTTGCATGTTCAGTTTAACTACAAAAAATGTGTATTTGCTACAAAAAGTTTGGCTACATATGTAAATCGGAAGTTTTTTGTTTGTTTTTCGAGAGTAGGTCATAAATGTTACGAACCATTTAAAATTTTGAACTTTTCTTCATGTAACTAGAGTCTAATCAGTAGTGAGTGAGCAAAATATGTTGTTTGTGCTGTCTAGGAAGAATTGACTTCTCTTTTTGTGCTCTAAATGTAACTAGAGTCTAGTCAGTAGTGAGTGAGCAAAATATGTTGTTTGTGCTGTCTAGGAACAATTGACTTCTCTTTCTGTGCTCATAAACAGTGAGTAAACAACTTATATAAATAGATTGATAAGCACACTTTGGAAACAACCAAAAATAACTTTTCCCTATCATTTGAAATGTTGGAAACAATTTTATTTTGGTTGACTTTAGTCGGAATATTGTATTATGTAATCACTAGCCTCCTGGAAAGGCTTCGTGTGAAGAATCTCACCGAGAAGCCTGTTCTTATCACGGGATGTGACACTGGTAAGGCGATTATAATAATTTTATTTTTAAAATTTCAATTTTTTTCAAGGATTCGGGCATGATCTTGCTTTAAAATGTCTCCAAGAAGGAATGCCAGTGTTAGCTGGATGCCTAACACAACAGGTACAAATCAATAGTCTTATAATGGACCAAAATTTTCAGGGCTGTGATGGACTAATACTTATAGCTAAAAATCGTCAATTGAATGTGAATCGTCTTCATACGTTCCTGCTTGATGTCCGCAGCGACGAAAGTGTCAAGAATGCGAGGAAATGTGTTGAAGAATATATTAAAAGCTATAACGGTATATATAGCCCTTAATCGATAAAAAACAATCGGTTTCTGTTGCAAGCACTTTATATAAGCTGAGAGTCTTAGTCACTCGGACATGAGGGTAACTTCTTACACGCCGATAAAATTGCACTATCATCTTACGTTAAAACATGATATGGGGCTAAAAAATTTATTTTTTGTTGTTGAAATTTTGTGTATTACAACGAAAACATGTATATATTAGGTTGATCGATAAGTTTTGGGCCCCCCTCTCAAAAATTTCATTTTTCTAAATTTTTTCTTTTTTTTTTTGCTTGCAGTATAGAATGAAGTCTGAACTTTCATTTTTTAATAACAAATTTTTGGTTTTTAGCAAAATGGAAAAAAAATAGAGGCGTTATTCGCGAATATATTTTCCACACGCAAAGCATCGCTTTCTTTGCCCGAAAGTCCTTTCTGGGCGTTTGTCCGGGCTTCTGGCCGGGTGATCGCCACTCCTCATGGCGTTCGTAGTTTACAAAAGCGATCCATTTCTCATCACAAGTCACAATATACTCGAAAAACGGCGGTCGGCGATGTCTGCGAAGCAACCGGGTCGCAATTTTCACTCTTTTCCGTTTTTGGGCTTCTGTGAGCTCTTTTGGAACCCAACGACTTTTGAGCCACTTTTTCCCTGAAAAAAAGGGTCCGCACCACTTTAAATCAGAAGACTAACCTGCAGCGTGCAATATTTCAACAATTTGGCTATGGCTGCAGTCGAAATCTTCGGCCAACATACGCGTTGTCAGTGACGGATGGGCTTCAACGGCGTTGACGACAGCGACTCGATCGACTTCTTGAGGCCGCCCAGACCTTTTTTTGTCGGAAATATCCATTTCGTTGTGTCGGAACTTGGAGAACCATACTTTGGCATTCGTATAAGGCACGGTTCCATTCCCTTTCGCGCGATTGATGTTCTTAACGGCCTCTTTTGCACTGTGACCAGTTCATACTCAAATTTCAACAGTTCGCGAATAACGCCTCTATTTTTTTCCATTTTGCTAAAAACCAAAAATTTGTTATTAAAAAATGAAAGTTCAGACTTCATTCTATACTGCAAGCAAAAAAAAGTAAGAAAAAATTTAGAAAAATGAAATTTTTGAGAGGGGGGCCCAAAACTTATCGATCAACCTAATAACTGATAGTTTTTTCCCTGAAACAATAAAATCTTTTTTTTTTATTTTCGTGGAATGGTCCTATTAAAAATTTCGAACAATTTATCTCTTTAGGCCTCTATGGTCTAGTAAATAATGCAGGCATTGGTGGAAACGTTTCATTCGATGATTGGCTATTGGTACAAGATTACAAAGATGTGCTTGATGTCAACACTCTAGGTGTTATACGAGTGACACATGCCTTCAAAGACCTTATTAAGAAAACCAAGTATAGTACATCCGTTGGTAACCGAGTAAAGACTATACTTTAGAGGTCGTATTGTCACAGTAGCTAGTTCTTCCGCGCGTGTGGCCCTGCCTTCGTTTGGTCCATATACAGTTTCAAAATTTGCTGTAGCTTCTTATATGGATGTGATCAGGTATGTGTCCACAATTTGATTTGATTTAATCAAAATTCCAAGAGTTGAACTTGGATTTTTTGGAGTCTCTGTAAGTACCCTGGAACCAGGTTTCTTCAAAACTCCTTTGACATGTGCTAAGAGAAACACTGATATGATGGAAAGGCTCTGGAATCGAGCGACGCCAGAAACCCGTGAGGAATATGGCGAGAAATTTTTTAATGCAGGTACTTTATCCCAGGGCTGTGTGTCGTAATTTTGGTTCAAATTTGGGGGAGGGGAAGTTTTGGTTGAGGGGGGAAGTTTTCGATTTTTTGGTATAGATCTTACCCACATGAAAAAAATTCTGGGTACGACATTAACTCCACCCCTTTTCTTCTCTCCGTAAAAAGCCCATTTAAGCTAAAAGTGTCACTCAAAGAATCCTTGTTGACCAATGCATTGAGCAAACCGAACAGGTGGTGGATGCCTATTTTCACGCACTAACTTCGTATTTTCCAAGACCGCGATATCAAGTTGGGAAAGATTGCGTTTATGGGTAATTTTCCGATTTTTTTGTTGTGTTATAAACAGTGACATAGGGGGAGAGATGAGCCCCCATAACGGAAAAAATGTAAAATTTTTCCTAATGATCCTCCTTATATTTTTGCCAAAAAATTTTCAAAAATTCTAATTCTAATAGTCTCCAATTATGACTTTTCACCAAAAATGACCAAAATTTCAATAAAAAATCTTTACCACTGGTGGTAAAGATAACTAATTTAGTTATGCCCCATTCTCATTTTTACCATCAAGATGGCAAGATTGGACTTTCAAACTCGCAAGATACTTAGCCAATCTTCCACTCCCCAAAAGTGTTTCTGATAAATAATGGAAAACTACTGTAATTTTATGATTTTTGTAAATGAACATATTTTTGTAAATGAATAAAAAATAAACTCGCATAAGAATTAAAAGTTTTGGTGCTGTCCACCTTTCACGGTGTGCCGTTTGCGACTAAAAGCAGAACTGAAGTGAAAAATGTAAAATTTTGAAAAAATCGATACGTACGCACCTGGATCTTACCCTTTTCTGTCTTTTTATGCAAAAAAGAATTATTTCATTTCAAGGGCGCCTAAAAGAAATGAACTGAAAATACTGATGGATATACAGTATTTTACATAATTTTACAGTATTTACAAATTTCTAAGTGCTTAGAATAAATTTTTTCGAAAAAAATCAGCGTATTGACCTACAATACGCACGGCGCGCGAAAGTTTGCAAAAAGTCCGGACTCCTTTATGTCCAAATGGCGCAATTGGGAGAGCTGCAGGATTTGTAACTGGAAGGTCGAGGGTTCGAATCCTACCCCCGCCATAATTATTTTGCCTATTTTTAGACTACTTTAACACGTTGAAATAGATTTTTATCGAAAAATATCTAGCGAAACATATACAAAACACATTTTTTTGGTTAGATTAAGTCAAAAACTATATAAAAACCGCAAAAAAATGTAGTTCTGTTATGTCCCAACATGTCACAACCCATTTCATTGAAAAGATATAGCATTTTATTATTGGTCATAAGCAATGACCTATGAATCATCAATACAATTTTGTTTACAACATTATAATA
>OZJO01006418.1:0-11178 GCA_900406225.1 Acrobeloides nanus
TTGACTATCAACTTCAAAGTCAAATATCTCGCCACTGTTAAATAATTTGTATATACGGTTTTTTGCATGTGTTAGAGAGGCTAAAGCTCTGTATTTTCATATAAAAATTAAATTTCTAACATTTTGTTAAGGTAAAGAAAATTGACTTTGAAAACTTCAAAGTAATTTTTAGCAATGTTAGGATCAACGGATTTCGACAATTTTTATCAATATTTATTCGACCATTGTTCAGCTATCATTTAAAAAAACGGCATAGAAATTCGTTAGAGAAGATGCGAGAACGACTAAAAACATTGATGTTGCAAACCAAAATGAACGCTCTGTATGTGACACTTTTTAACTGGTTTTATTATAATATTATAAATTTTGTGTTTGTTTTTTAACGATTATTCGAAATTTAAAAGATGTGCGTAAAATCCGTGCTTAAAATCCGTGTGCGTAAAATTCTGTGCTTAAAATTCCGCTAAAGTTATGTGCTGTGGATTCCCTCTTATTTTCCATGTACATCACATCTTCTATGATAATAAAAATGACCATAAAAATAAGAGTCCAGCTAATAAAATTAATTAAGAGTAGCAAAATAGCAGGAAAACAAAATTTATAGTCCATACTTGGGCCTCATAAAATCTATTCATTAGCTTTGTATTAAGAAAAATTTTTTAATGTAAAAAAGAAATCACTAGTAATATATTCGCTATGAGATGTTTATTAGTGCTATCTCTTTTTTTATATACATATGCACTTTATCCACAGGTAATCAGGGATGCCAAGAAAGGCTCTAGGAACTTCCACAACGGAACTTCCACAACAAAAAAGCGGAACTTCCACAACAAAAACGCTTTTTTGTTGTGGAAGTTCCGCTTTTTTTGTTGTGGAAGTTCCGTTGTGGAAATTCCGTTGTGGAAGTTCCTAGAGCCCCAAGAAAGTGCTTTTTCTACGATTTACTAACTAAAAATTTTCTCCAGTAAAACTTTTTTGAGCCGATAGAATCTTTGTAATCCGATCTGTAATGGGATACAAATCGGACCATACGAGTACGGAGGTGGTTAAAAGCGAGGCGCTACCCCTGGTAAAATTTTACTGCCCTTTACCATTCCATGCACGTGTGAATTGGACGAGAGAATATAGGACAAAATGGTCAAAATTCTACTAGTCAGAAATTTTTCTTTTACTCACAACCAGAGGTGTCAAAAGGCCGCGATTTATTACGACCCGTCCCAATTTTTTAGGGCCGTAGAAAACCGCGGCCCCGGCCCATGGACCGGGGCCAGGTCCAGGCCGGGCCCATAAAAGGCCCATTTTCATTTTTCCTAAGAAATTTCTTGTTTGGGAGTATGTGCCCTTTTTGTCAAAAGGCTGCCTGCGGTTGTCGGCTACCGTTCGAATAGTATATTTAAAAAGTAAGACATAACTTGGGAGGTATACAAGGTTTATGCCCTAATATTTATTCTGCTGATTCTATTAAACTTATAGAGAAATGAAATCCGCCAATATGACTCCCTAGATGGATTATGGACATTTGTTCGTGAACAATCTAATACTAACGGCACTGGCCTAGTAAACCAATGGTACCTATCTGATTTGTCTACTTTTCCGGTATGCTTGATTCACATCACACAATTTCTTACTTTTCAGAATGCAACACAAATTCCAGTACCATCTGCATACAATGATCTTGTGGAACAAAGAGAATGGCGAGATCATGTTGGCTGGGTTTGGTATCAGCTCAAGTATACCCCTGCTCAGCGTGATCAAGGATTGAGGACGTTTTTAAGGTTTGAGAGTGTGAACTATTTTGCAATGGTGGTAAGTTGGCTTAAAAAATTCGATTAGAAAATTTTTAGTTCCTCAACGATAAAAACGTTGGCAACCATACCGGTGGCCATCTTCCATTCGAGTTCGAAGTCACTTTTGACTATACCAAGATTAATTTTATAACAGTAGCCGTGAATAACACTCTCTCAAATTCTACCATACCACCTGGTGAGTTCCAATACAAGACCGAAGTCTATACTATTAATGGTCAGCCATATAGTGTGTATCCTGATGGATTCTTTGAACAAACTCCAGATTTCGATTTCTTCAATTACGCTGGCATATTGAGATCAGCGTATGTGTTAAAGCTAGGAAGTGTGTTTATTAGTGATGTATGGATTATTGCACAGGCAAATGGTATGTTCAGGGATGAAAGGGTATTAGTCTCATTTTCCTAAGCTGTCAGATATTTTAACCTGAAATTCAAAATTGCCCTTGGCTCGCCCCATGGTCAAATAACGTCTAATGGGAAGTTGATTTGAATATCAAATCGCTAAATCAGAAGCCCAGGGATTTCAAAAGTTCCCAAAAATATTCTTTATAGCACCTTATAACTCAAATTTAGGCTCATTGTCATATACTATTACATTGGATAAAAGCACTACTGGCCTTACTGCAAATGTCACAGTGAGCTCTTTGCAACCAACTACAGGGACTATAGTTTATAGTGGAACAGGTTTGCAAAATAGTGCAATAGTTCAAAACATTGAATTATGGTATCCTAGAGGCTATGGCTACCCTAGTTTGTATGTTATGGAAGTAAGAGCAAGCAAAAATACTTCATCCGATACAGCCTATTTTTAGGCCAAGCTCTTAAATGGGACACAAGTTATTGATATTTATCGTGAAACATTTGGCTTCCGTACTGTTACTTGGGATTCTGATAAGATTTATATTAATGGGAAACCATTTTATTGTCATGGTTTTGGAGCTCATGAGGATTTTGAAGTAAAAAAAAAGTTTTAGTAAATTTAGCTATACAGTACTTTAATCACTCTTGTTTAAAATCCACTTGGCTTTTTCAGGGCCGTAGCTAAGATTCAAATTTAGAAAGGGCACAACTCTTTTATCAGGTTTGGAGGGGGCACGACTCTAATAAAAAAAATTGCTGGAAAATAGCCAAAAAGTCGAAAAATTGGCTAAAAATTGAAAGTTTTTACGAAAATTTGTGAAAAAATGCGATTTTTTGCTAAAAAATTGAAATTTTTGTTGAAAAAATGGCTGATTTTAGACAATTTGTTGTGTAAATTTTTTGGACAAAAACATAAAGGGGGACCATTAGAGAAAAATTTATATTTTTTCAGGTTTGGGGCACGTGCCCTCCCCCTTCCATAGCTACGGCCCTGGGCTGTTTTTAAACAAAACAATCAACTTTAGCTTCACGGTCGTGGATACAACCCGGTAGTCATGATTAAAGATTTGAATACGATGGAGTGGATGAATGGAAATTGTTATAGGACATCACATTATCCATATAGTCAGGAAAGAGCTTATGAAGCTGACCGAAGAGGCATTGCAGTAATTACTGAAACACCAGCCGTAGGAATGAGGTACAAATCAGATTCTTAATTGTTCTGATTGAAAAGGTTCCAGTTTTGAAAGGGCTTCTCAAAATTTGTCAAGTCAAGCGTTTCTTGCTTTGTTCCCCACCCCTAGCTGCGAGGTATCCCCCTCTAAACCCTTATGCGTAGCTAGGTATCCCATCTCAATTTATAGGGGCTTGGGGGGTCTTACAGCACTGAAATTCCCGGTTTCTTTGAATCCAAAATGAACTTCTCTATTGATATTTGGCACTCATTGTGTCTCTAACGATTTCATATCACTTCGTCGACTGCGACACTTGGTCGAAACGTCACTTATTCGACAAGTCATTTGGTCGATCCGTCACTTAGTCAAAACGTCACATGGTCAATAACGTCATTTGATCTACTATGATCAATTTTGAGCTGAATGATTTTGACTATGATCGATTTTGATCATAGTGATTTTGACTGTGATCGATTTTGCCCATAGTGATTTCAACTATGATCGATTTTGCCCATAGTGATTTCAACTATGATCGATTTTGACCATAGTGATTTCGACTATGATCGATTTTGGCCATAGTATTTTGACTGTAATCAATTTGACATGATCAACCAAGTGACGTGTCGACCAAGTGATGTTTCGACCAAGTGTCGCAGTCGACGAAGTGACGGTACACGGTCTCTAACTCCAATTGGGACTTGAAAACTTTGCCAAGAGAATTTTTTTCTGAAACTTATTTAATCTTATTTTCAGACTCTTCGACAACACTAACTTAGCACTACATAAATACATGTTAACTGAAATGATTCAAAGAGACAAAAATCACCCATCCGTAATTGCTTGGTCTATGTCCAATGAGCCACAAACTTATAAAAATGAATCTAAAGCTTATTACCAGTAAGAGTTTCATCAATCCCTTTGTATCAATTCTTTTAGGCAACTTGCGAATGTTTCACGAACTTTAGATTCCACTCGACCAGTCACCAATGTTCTTGATACTAATTGGGATGATGATCAAATTGTAAGCAAGAAATTATGCAGTCAAACTTTGACCCTTCCCTCCATTTTGATATATTGTCCCCTCCTTAGGGGACACTATAACGAGATTCATAATTTAAAAATAAAAATGTAGGCTGAATGGCTTGACATAATCTGCATTAATCGTTACTATGGTTGGTACAGCAATACGGGATACTTGCAAACTATCGCAAATAGCTACATTGGTAATTTCTTGGCATGGAAACAAAAATTCAACAAACCGATGATTTTGACCGAATATGGTGCTGGAGCTATAGCCGGACTCACTAGGGTACTGCATTTTATTAGCAAAAAACGTCGGGGAAAATCAATTTGCTAACATCAAAAATCGGGATAATTATGACCATATTTGAATAGGGGGTCGTAATTACGTAATTGCGAGGAGGTTTACGACCCCCCTATTT
Organism: Acrobeloides nanus; assembly: GCA_900406225.1. Lineage (NCBI taxonomy): Eukaryota > Metazoa > Nematoda > Chromadorea > Rhabditida > Cephalobidae > Acrobeloides > Acrobeloides nanus. The sequence goes on from OZJO01006418.1 coordinate 4,785, forward strand.
ATCTATGATTATGACAATTGGGAAAAACCCAAAAACCATGTGTACAAATAATCAGTTTCCCGGAATTTTCCCTTTGTTCTCCGTTCTAGTCATTCAAAATTACTCTATTTCAGGAACCTGGCGTAGATTTTACAGAAGAGTATCAAGTAGAAGTCATACGCAGAGTTCATATGGCGCTGGATGAGCTAAGAAAAAATGGGACCATAACGGGAGAAATGATCTGGAATTTTGCGGATTTCATGACATCACAATGTAGGAATAGACTGTTCTTCACCTTGTTAAAACTATGAATTTTCATGGGGGTTTAGGATTCGATGATATCTTTCATTTAAAAAGTTGGGCTGGTTTTTCCTTCCGGGTTGAACATCCCTAGTTAAAGCCACAATTCTTAGCGACCACGAGAGCCGCCGGAAATCACAAAGGCGTTCTAACCCGGAATAGGCAACCCAAAATGGCGGCTTATGTTATCAAAGATCGATATTACAATCTAACGGTTGAACTAGCAAACGCCACTAGCGCGACATCAACTTCAAGGCAAGTAAGCATTTCACTTGGATCGAATAGTTTATTGGACTACTTTCAGCGCTACGGCCACTAGTTCTGGATCTACCCAATCAACTATAACCTCCTCTAATTCTAGTACCAACCCTTCAAATGCTGTCTCTGCTAGAAATTATGCATCTATGTGTGCATCTATAATTTTAGGCTTAATTTTGCTTTTTGCCATGTCAGTGTAATTTTAATAGTTGCCGCTCAAAATCTAAGGTGTTTTGTTTTAATTACTTAATAAAATCCTTATCAAAACGTTTATGTCAATTTTGTAAGACCTGGAACAGGGATTTCGTTGTACAGGGTGCGTCACAATTATGGAAGCAACCAAAATTTTTTATTTAAAGCAATAAAATCAACAAAAACCAACAGAATATTAATAAAAACAATGAATCTATTCAATATACCCGCCTTCTGCGTCGATACATGCTTGCAATTTGTCAGGCCACGTGTCCACAACTCGAGCAACCATCTCATCCGGCATCTCATCCCATCTTTCTTGATGGCTCGTTTCAAAGACGCAATCGACTTGTGAGGTTTTTCACACGCTTTGGACTCAATGTAGCCCCAGATCGAGTAGTCTAATGGGTTCAAATCCGGGCTGTATGACGGCCATTCCTTGGCGGTGATGAAGTCCGGAACGTTCTCACGAAGCCATTGTTGCGTTTCCTTTGCCTTATGTCCTGGAGCCGAGTCTTGTTGGAATTTTTCGTTCTGTATCCCCAAATTCATGCATGCGCAATATTGCCCCGCGCAGTTCTGTATGCGATTTCATTTTTATATATGATGCAAAATAACATCAAATTAATACGCATAATTATCAAAAAATGTAATAGAAAAGTTTGCTTCCATAATTGTGACGCACCCTGTAATAAACAATTTTCAAAAATCGCCAACTTCAAACATGATTATCTCAAAGCCGTTAGCGAATCAGAATTTACTATAGAAACAAAAATATATAGACGATTCGGACGGATTTCTCAGGTCTAATTTTCGGGCTAGGTGAAATCATTGGTAGAATATGAAATTATAGAGGTTAAGAGAAGAGTTGAAAGCAAAATCGGCATAAAAAATGAGATAAAGATGCAATTTTATGATTTTGTTGAATAATAGCATATTTTTTCTATATTTTATTAGGCAAATAGCACAATTTTACAGCAGAAAAAATAATTACATGACTAGATATCATATCTTATCACCAGGATTCCCAAAATTTTGAAAAGATGCTCAGTGGGTCCACGATTCAGCTCGGTGACCAGATCCCTTAGCGCATGGAATCGATTTTTATTGTATTTTACTTTAGAATTTTCTCCCTCTGCTCGGTGGACCAACAAAATTGATGCTCGCTGCTTGATGGACTCCCTTAATTTGGCGGTGGTTTGATGGACTCCCTTAATTTGGAGGAGGATATGCTAGCTAAAAGCTCTCTGGAGGTACAAAAAATAGTGCAAAATAGATCATAAAATGTAAATAAAGTATTAGGATGATGTGTATGTGGGCAGTAACTTCATGAAAAAAGTTTAGTCTATTTCCCGTTTTTCGGTCCACAACGCTGGCAAGATACAGGACAATTCGGGATCATATAACTTGCGCTGTTCACACACTCTCCTGCAGCTGCCCATGCGGCACAGTTTGTATTTAAATCATGGCAGTCATTACTACCACAGCGACCACATGAATATGGGCAATTTGGCACCATGTATCCTGGGTTGGCAGTACATTCACTCGGTGATCTTGCAGCCATAGATGCACAAGTAGAATTCTTATCATAACATAAACAAGTGTTGCAGGAGGCAGCACAATTGGTTAGCATGTATCCAGCACTATTGGAGCATTCACCATTAGCAGCCCAATAGGCGCAATAGCCCGACGTGTCTACGTCATAGCAAGTATCGCTGGGGTCTAAAGTTTAAAAATAAAGAAGTAGTTTAAGAAGATCCCCAAAATTTATCCAACTCAAAGTCGGTATTCCGTTTAATTATTGCTTCACAATTGTACGAGCTTAGGCTTAGACCTAGGCTTAAAGGACCAGTCCAATAATTTACAATCATACGAAAAAATTGATATATTCGGAAAGATCATGAAAAATGGAGCATTTTTTATTTTTACGGCATGTTCTGAATCGTTGTAGTTTTCGAGATAATTGCGTTTGAAATTTTGTATTTGTTACAAGCTCTTCGTTGTAATACACAAACTTTTTTGCGAAAAAATCGATTTTTGCATCAATTTTTTAAATTTTCATAAAATGAGCATTGTCAATTTTTTTTAGCTAAATGAGACGAACAAAATGACATAAATCAGAATTTTCGTTTCAATAACCCAAAACAATGTTCAAATTGGATAATTTTGGTGTCATTTTGTTCGTCTCATTTAAAAATANAAAAAATTGCTACAATGTTCATTTTATAAAAATTTAAAAAATTGATGCAAAAATCGATTTTTCCGCAAAAATTCAAAAAAAGTTTGTGTATTACAACGAAGAGCTCGTAACAAATACAAAATTTCAAACGCAATTATCTCGAAAACTACAACGATTCAGAACATGCCGTAAAAACAAAAAATGCTCCATTTTTCATGATCTTTCCAAATATATCATTTTTTAAAATATGGTTGTAACTGACTGGACTAGTCCTTTAAGCTTAGGTCTAATTCTAAATACCTATGCAGAGCCGAGAATCTCAATTCTGCCTAGGCATCTTTGAGAAGCAAGATTCTCAGTTCTGCCTAGGCATCTTTGAGATGCAGGATTCTCAGCTCTGATGGTAACATATTCAAGATTGAAGTATTCAAAATCTTACTAGAAATCCTATATTGTATACTGAAATTCGGTTTGCAAAGATTACAAGAAGCTGGACAATTCGAGGCCATGAACGCAGCACTTTTCGTACATTCACCCGAAGCAGCCCAATAGGCGCAATATGTATTGGTATCTGAACATATTCCTGCATTGTTCGAATAGAAATGAACAATAGCCAAATTAAATTCAGTGATATTCCCTGGGTAAATCGACCAATATTGTTGGCAACAGAATCTAGATCAAAAATAGTTAAAATTCTCGCTTTTAAGGGCTACTTGTATCCAGTTTTTCGGAAATCAACAAATTTCAACTCAAGACCTTCGTTAACGCATCCCTCGGAACAACGATTACTAGCCGAGGTTATTTTAATTTCGATTTTTTTGCCAGTCGGCGCTGTGATGTGCCAGAAACATTTGTGAAATGGCACCGAGCTAGTTGTCCCGATGTTTTGTGCTTTATCAATAGTGCCAGTGAGAGTCTTCCAATAGTAATTTGCCTAAAGATGTGTCTCTTGAGAATGTTTTAATGAACTAGATACTTGAATAGTGGCACCACCACATGTGGGATTGTTGTCGGCTGCTCTTTGATCACACAATGTCCCTCCAAAACCTTTGGGGCAGATGCATTGGTTGCAGCCATTCGGATTGGTAAATCCATTATTTTTGCATGCAAGTGGAGTTGGGCAGACACCTAAATCCGAATGGATTAGAACTTAATAAAATCACATTTTTCGGCGAAGTTTCGAAAAGTTTTATGGCGCAGTGTATAGTAAAGTTATCCCTCACCCAAGCAGTCATAGGTTCAAACCCTGATCGGAGACAAGTTTTTTGCACTTCATCGACATTTTTTGCATGTTCATTTTTAGCTTTTAAAGGAGGGGACATCCCTGAAAAAAATTTTTTCGAAATTTCGCATTCTCTTTTGCAAAAATCAATTTTCGATGTTGGGGAGAGCCCCTCTGCTGCGCATCCTTAGGACACTATGACGCTACAAGCATACTTGTGCTAAGACAATTGTACAATGTATTAATTCGATACAAATCGACGAAAGTCATCATTTCATTCGAGCCCATAGTGGATTGATAGAATTGGTCTTTAGCTATCATAACGGGTTTAGTACAATCAATACAAAATCCATCTAAAAAAACAGTTTGCTAAAATGGCTGATTAAAATAGGTAATTTCTTGTACGGCTGCCAATTTCTTGGTCTAATAGTTAGGACGCTATGCCGTATGAGCAGCTCAAGAATGCTAAAACTCACATGGACCATAGTGCATATTGCTTCCAAAATCATAAGGCATCCCGTAATTTGTTGTCGTGGAAGTTGTTTCTTTGGCGTAATTAAACTGCTGAGTAGTTTGGCAATTGTTGTAGTCGACATTGATAGAAACATCACGGTCATATCTGCATTGCTCGTGTTGTGAGCCCATAGCATGCGTCATTTCATGGATGTGTGTGCCCATCTAAATTTATAGCCTTATGTATAGTTGCTTAAATCCTGGGTTACAAAAAGCGTATCCCGGGCATATGGAACACCTTACATAGTGTTCGGTGACTCGATTTTGCGGGACCTGAACATATGGATACCTGGTCGGGGTCTCGGGTTTTGGAGGACTCACCTTTCAACACTAAAGCCGGCGAATTCTCCTAGTCACTCGGTGGAAAGCGAGTGTCTGGAGAATTGAAAGGCGTAGGATCGATTCCGGTTTGAAGTAGAATTTTTTGCGCATCAAGAATAAACAATTTTTACTTTTAATTTTTCTACGGAAAGTGTATAAAGGAAGTACAGGCACACAAGAATCAAATACAAAACCATTAAGAAATTCCAGAAATAATCATTTTTCATAATTTTATATTGTCTTATATTTCATATATTTTCCTTATGAATTTTATACCGTTCTTTTGAATTTTTATAGTCTCTCAAAATTTTATTGTTCAAATTTTTTCTCCCTTTGACCAATGGGGGCATTGGTCACAGGGAAGGAGAGGGCCTGTGTAGTCTGGAGTTTATGCTTTGTAGGGAACAGTTGTTAAGGAGGCTCTCTCGAGGAGAACTTTGTCTGCTGTTAGCAGTCTTATATTATATAGCTCAATAAATAGTTGCTATACTTATTGCTCTCCCACATTTCACACAACACCTATAGCACCATATACAACTCCCTATTGAGTCACAACCAAAAATGGGGTACTTAGTAAAAATTCACCAAAATATAGGATACCTAATTAAATTTTCTGCTTGGACCGAGGATACCTAGTCGGAGTCTCGGATTTTGGGGACTCATCTTTTAACACCACCTCCGGCGTCTGATTCTGGTTTAAATTCGGAGAGTCTGGTTAAAATAGCTTACAGAGTTGCAGCCGCTATTACTCAGTGTAATATCTTGTTCTTGCCAAGTAGATTGCATCCCAACAAACGAGGAGCAACCACTACCATCTACGACTCGGATTCTAGTTCTTCCAGTAATAGTGAAATTCGGGTCTTCTTGCCAGCGGACACATGTATAAGTTTGGATATAGCTGACAGCTGATCGAAAGGTCGTTTGTGCGGCAGAGGCTAAAAATGGTTGATAACCAGTTTAGAATCGGCTATTTAGCTTACCGACAGAGCTATGGAAGTAATATGGTATAGGAAGGGTCCAAACTTTGGTAGGATCCGTATTAATTTGTCGCTTTTTTCTGCCATCATCTGCTTCAGCTTCGGCAATCTTTTTGTCAATAAATTCTTCCGTTATGACGATATCGCCCTAAAAACATTTTTTAGAGAAAAAAGGATGATCCAAAATAGGAAAAAACATGCTGTCAAGAGTATTTTAGTTTTCATGGCTGAGTGGTCAGGCTCACAGTTTATAGGCCAGAGTTCGGATCCCGACGCTTTATTTTCACTTTTATAAATTTTTTTAAATGACTTTCTGTAGGTATTTTTATGCGGAAAACACAAATTTGATGCCCAATTCGCTTGAAGAGTTGAAGAAAATCGAGAAAACGATTTTTGTATCATAGAGACAAAATTCAATTTTTCTTTACTTTTTTCAACTTTTTCAGGCAAAAT
>OZJO01006434.1:0-12388 GCA_900406225.1 Acrobeloides nanus
GAGCACTCCCTCTTATGGGGGCATGGTTTTTTGGGTCGACCACAAAATTACTCATATATTTGGATGCACCCCCTTCCCACGCAAAAATATGGGCAAATATAAGTTCTCCACACCTCAAAGCACAGTTTCCTGTGCCCCTTTATGTATGAATTTGCATATGCTCTTACTTGGAAAGTATTTCTTGGCGCACAATTATAATTATTCTTACACGTTTTTGGGCTGTTACAATCATAACCGAAAAATGTAACATTATACCATGTTGCAACAAACACCCAAGTCATACGTATATTACAAAATGATGTCGGAAATGCATTACTTATATCTACGGTTGCTCTATTTATATCCTAAATTTAATGCTGAACACTGAGGGTCAACAAAATTTTTATAGAGATTCAAGACAGTTTTCATGCTGATTTCGATTATCAAAAAATTTTTGAAAAAAATGTCTACGATAGTCTAGAGCTTCATCTTTGTGTGTTTCTCACTAAATTTTTAAGGCTTCTTGTAATGGTCATATCTCCTTGTAGGAATTGAATTGGGAGCTTGTTGACTACTCATTGTAAAAGTGAGAATCTGCGCTACAACTTTTATATAGATACCTAATGAAAGTTTCCGCTTCAATAAATAGCTAATCGCAATTCTGTGAGACATCCTCTTATTTTTTTTCTGGTCTATGACAAAGATTGGCATTTTTGATCCAGTTACGAGGGTTTTCATCCAAAGTGATCTTCTCAAAAAATGCAGCCCCGATTCCGAGGAAAATTTTTTATATTGGGTTTGGTATGTTAGCACAAAGTTTTTTGGGTTAAAGATAATTTATTCTAGAAAAATGGTGATTTTTCGATATTTTAGCGTAGCAAGATCTCAAAAAGCGTAGCAACCCCCCCCCCCTATGTTAACTTAACTCTTTTTGACTAAAAATGAGTTATTTTCCGTTTTGAGAATGGCTAACAATTTCTGATCATTTTTGAGTGAATCTGATAAAGCTTTCAAATCTAGCATTTTTGCTCTGAACCTGGACCACGAATCTGGATCCAAAAATAAAGTTTTTCCAAATTGATCAAAAATGAGCAGATTGTTAGTCATGCCCAAAACGGAAAATAACTCATTTTCAGACAAAACAGAGTTAAGTTAACATAAATTTTGGGATCTTGTGAGCTAAAAATAGTGAAAAATCACCATTTTCATGAATAAATTAGCTTTAACTCAAAAAACTTCTTTTCTAACATATCAAACCCAATATAACAAAATTTTCCTCGGAATATGGGCTGCATTTTTTGAAAAGACCACTTTGGCGGAACTGGGTCAAAATGTCCAATCTTTGTCAAAACCTAGGGCAAAAATCCGGAGTTTTTTCAGAGATTTGCAATTATTAACTTTACATTGAAGTGAAAACTTACTATAGGTGCCTATATAAAAGTTGTAAAGCAGACCACTAGTTTTCATTTAAGTGGTCAACGAAGTCTTACTTCAATTCCTACGAGGAGTTATAACCATTTTACTAAAACACAAAAATTTTGAGGGTACTCCTATACGACTTTGTTCACAAGGGGGGGGGGAGCCTCCCCCCCTGACCCACGCACGCACGGACCCAAAATTGAGGGGGACCACGCATAGACCCCGCCGAACATATGAGGTGGATAAAAATTGGGTATCAGAAGACTAAAAAAAAAGGGTCGTTTTTTGGTGGGGGACCACTCATCGGGGGTCCCCTCCCCCCCACCTTGCCGACCTATGACTTTGTTCGACTTACATCAGCGCTTGTACTTTGTCTATACCATACTGTTCCGTCGGGTGTATATCTAGTATCAACATCGGACCTAAAAAATTGATTTTTTGTGATTTTTTCAATTTTTTATACAGGGTGGCCCAATAAAAAGTGGCTGTTTTGTGATTTTTGGATCCCGGTTCATAAGGATTTTCTTAATAACAGAAATTTTTTTCACAAAAAAGTGATTTCCTACAAAGTTGTTCCTGAGATCACGACGGACAACTTTGTAAAATATCACTTTTTGTGAAAAAATTTATATATGAAGAAAAACCGTATGAACTGGGTCCCAAAAATCGCAAAAAGCCACTTTTTTATGGGCCACCCTGTACTTGTTAGAGCCAAGAAATTATGGAGAGAAAGAGGCCTTTTATTTTTAATTGAAGTAGGGGTTTCAAAAATTTGCTTAAAAATGAAAAAATCATCTGGTGGGGAGAGAAGAGGTTAATATTATATCTGAGGCCTTTTCCCGAGATTCGCATCTCTTCGCGCAGCAAACCATGGAAAAAGGCTTTGGGATTGATCTCTGGGGCATAGGATTTTTCGGGATGTACAGGGTGTTTCCGATGAAACCTACCTATTTTATTTTGACATAACTTTTTTTGGAAAAGTATTCTGAATTTCCGACTTTTAGAAAATAACGAGCTAATTTGTCCATTTTATGCATGTTTCTTGTTTTTGAAAATCTTGACTTTGGGCAAAAAGTTTTCGCCCGGGTTGGGATTCGAACCCGCCCCTTTATGAACAAAAAGCGAGAGTCATACCACATGGCTATGAAGGTCGGTTTCGCCGGGAAATTTTAAACGAGTGACTAACCGACCTTCATAGCCGAGTGATATGGCTCTCGCTTTTTGCTCATAAAGGGGCGGGTTTGAATCCCAGCCCGAGTGGAAATTTTTTGCCCAAAGTCAAGATTTTCAAAAACAATAAAACATGCATAAAACGGACAAATTAGCTCGTTATTTTTCAAAAATCGGAAATTCAGAATACTTTTCCAGAAAAAAGCTATATCAAAATAAAACAGGTAGGTTTCATCTGAAACACCTTGTACAATTTCGAGACTTTTTACGCAGTGCCCTTAAAATTTATTATAGCTGCTCTTTCTCTTTCCTAATTCTGAGGAGATATTTAGAGTAAAGATGATATTAATATCAATATACCTTCCTATATTTTTTACCTAATTTTACATCAAAAACATACCAATATGGCATGACCAAACCATAACCCCCACTCGCCGCAACGCATCGAGGCGTATAAATACTAAGATTGCCATTGAATGTTAAAGCTCCATTAACATTTACGTATACTGTAGTTTTTGTAGTGCCAAAAAAAGGAAATCCTGTACTTATACCGATGGGTCCAGCACTAAAAAATTGTAATTCATTTAAATTCTGCTGTATATAAACTTTACTAGGTGTCATCACCCTGCGCTAATTCAGTATCACCGGCTGGTGTTTCAAAGGGGAAAAAATTTGGTAGGATTACTTGGCATAATACTTCTAGAGCTTGTAATAGAATAAAAAAAAAATATTTTTTCATATTATGCGTAGTCAATATTAATGCTACTGAGCTTGCGATAAACTAGGTTATAAATTAGTTTAGCACGGTTAGAATTTTTTTAAATATGCAAAAATGTGAGTTCAGGTGTAAACTTCTAGGTCTCATACCTCGGCGAAAATGAGAGCTTTTTCTATAATTTCTTTGTTATATGAAAGCTAATGACGTTAGCTTTCAAATGAGTGGTCGCTCGAAGAAATCCGAGTAAAACTCGATTTTGGCTAATTTTTTAAAAAAGGCATTAAAACCTAAGCCGTTGTCCCAGCCTCTTTAATTTTGTGCGCAAAAGATTCCTTTTTTTTGGATTTTTTAACATTAGCCAAAACTTTGAGGCAAAATTTCGAAAAAACCTAAAAACTTTTGGTCTTCGAAATGTAGGTATCCCGTAGCAAATTCTCTGAGGAATCTTTTGCGCGTAAAATTAGCGCGCGAAAAACTTTAGGTATTTCGAAAAATTGACTTTGTTGATTTTAGTATTTTTTGACCCTGCAGCCAAGGGATGAGATCAAAATTTTTTCTCGACAAAAAATTTATATCATACTCATATATGGACTATCCGATTATGGATGTTTTATTTTTAAAAACTTTAGAATGCAGATTTTGAAAAACCCAGCTACGCCGACACTAGGAACTTCCACATTGGAAGTTCCACTACAAAAAAAGCGGAACTTTCACAACAGTCGATTTTCTCCACTTTCTCGTGATCAAAAACAAAAAATTCCGTCATATTCGAGTTCCCCATATCGAAAAATCCCTGGATACAAAAAATCAGCTGGAAAATTTTTTAAATTCAATTTTTTAACCCCTTGATTTCTCTGTACAGTAAAAATACTATAAGGGGGGATCAAGGGGTTAAAAAATTGAATTTAAAAAATTTTTCCAGCTGATTATTTGTATCCAGGGGTTTTTCGATATGAGGAACTCGAATATGACGGAATTTTTTGTTTTTGATCACGAGAAAGTGCAGAAAATCGACCGTTGTGGAAGTATGCTTTTTTCGATGTAGAAGTTCCTAGAGCCGCTACGCCCTTGCCTCTAACCTCCCAAAATTGCCCCTATTCACATGATGCTGCATGTGGGGTTTTAGTGAAATTAGAAAAATTGAAAACATTAATTAAAACTGAAGTGATGTAAACTTGAAAACTTATTAATGAGTATCTTTCGAATTTAAAATAAGATTAGAGTCAGATTAACCAAGTTCTATTGCATGATTTGATTTGTTTATTTGATATTATTTAATTGGCCATGTTATTTAATTGGAAGTGTCGAACAATGTAGATTCGAAAATTTTTTAATTAGACCCAAGAACATTATGATTTGGTTTAATAATATTATGTTTATGGTTAATTGGCGTAATTTCAACAGCCGAATGAGGGCGTTTGGAAATTTTCGATTTTTCATTAAATTTTTGAAAAAATCATAAGGGGGATCATTATATATTAAAATTTTTCTGGTCGTTCGGGCCGGAAGAGGGAATTCCAAATCTCTCCCAATTTACGCCACTGTTGGTGTTTGATAATATATATGTTACATTTCCCACCAAGATAAGAATTCATAAGCCATGGTACATTGTCAAGCAAGTCTCACTTTACATTCAAATAGTCGAGGGAATGATCTCGCCAGGGTCAAAATTTTTTTGATAAAAGTTGATAAATGAAACCCATCTCTCATAAAATTGATCGTAGAATTTTTGTATATATGCAATTTTAGGTCGAATTTTGTTAAAAATCAATATATTTTCTTATTTATAGGGTGGCCAATAAAAATCCATTTTTTTGTGAGATTTTTTCAAAAATTTTCAAGTATTTTTAAATCTTTACCAAAATAACCCTACATGGATTGTTTTCTATGCTAGAAATCTATTGCGTGCAATGCCGAACCTTAAAGACACTTCTTTGACATGGTTCTTGATAATGACACAGTTGATGAAATTTCGAATGGTCCTCGCCCTCCACGACCACCCTCAGTTCAATTTTTGTCTTTTATCTGTTTTGTTAATAAATAAATCCCTTGTTAATAAATAATCCTATAAACTGTAAGTCTAGCGCTTTAACCATTCGGCCATGAAAGGGGTATAAACCCCCAAGATATGGTACTCTTTTTGCTCGTTTCAATGAGCTAAATCAAATGGCATGCACCTTTTGAATTTTAGGTGCATGCCCGTTATTTTCATCATTTTGGTGCGCCGTGCACTAGGTCCGGTGTCGTATATAAAATTAAGGCCCATATAAAACTGATGATCCTCATTTTTATATACGACACCGGTTCTTATGGTGGCTAAAACGCGAAGTCTGAGAGATTCGGACTGGCCCGGCACAAAATTTTTTTCAGACATATTCTTGTAGAAAAAATTTACTTTGCAAGGATCATAAAGTTTTTGGGCTCAAAGATACCGGGAAGGGGTCCAAAAATGACATGGAAGTTGCCAAAATGCTAGATTTCGAGTTAATCGAAATATGCAAATTTTGGGGGGATAAAAACACGATAAAATTTGGAAGATTTCTCTATAAAATTTTTCTAGTAGAGAAATCAAATATAATATCTTTAGCAAACTGGTAGCTCGTGATCTTAGGATTTCAATGGCATCTTATTCGCTGTTCTAGCCTTCAAAATGGTCATTTGAATAACTTCATCTTAAATTATTCAAAATTGGTAACTTATGTTTCATAGGGCTGGCTACCCCCCTAATGGACCTGTGGATTTTTTAAAGTTGACTTAATTTTGTAGTACTATTAATAAGCAAATTTTTAAAAATAAAATAATTTCAGCCACGGGAGCATTAGGATCAAAAATCGGGCTCCGAAGGAATTTTTCGACCCCCTGAAGTCAAATTCTGAACTTTCAAGCGCATCTAGAAAATGACTACTGAAGCATATTCGTCAAGTGGGCACCCAAAAATGTAGCTCATTACTTCCCCTTTCACGTAAAAAAATCTTTTGAAATGCCCGAAAAATGGCCCTTTGAGTACCAGGGACCCGAATAAAATCGAAATCTAGCATTTTGGCAACTTCCATGTCATTTTTGGACCCCTTCCCGGTATCTTTGAGCCCAAAAACTTTATGCTCCTTGCAAAGTAAATTTTTTCTACAAGAATATGTCTGAAAAAAATTTTTGCCGGGAGTCCCTCATACAATTCGAGTCTATCAGACTTCGCGTTTTAAGAGGTCATGTGTAGGGACCGTCACGCATTTTCAGAACTCTATAGTTTCATAAGGAAACGACCCCAAATTTGTTTTATAATCGAAATCTGTGCTATTAAAAGTGGCAAAAAATAGTGGCAAAAAACCGCACCCTATAGTGGCAAAAAACCGCATCAAAAACGGATTTTCATATGAAAAAATAGCCTAAGAATAGCCATGAAATGTACAAAGAAACATAATGAAAAAGCGTCCTTTTTTATTCAAACTCAAAAATCTTGCCAGAAATGGCTCGAAAATGACTAATTCCATATGTCTATAAGTAATTTTATGCGGGGAATCGATTGCGCGTATTCCCGAAGCATGAAAACGCTATCCTGACAATTTTTATTCAATTTTTCCCTTGGACCCTAAGGCTAGGGGGTCCAAGAGGGGGAAAAATCGATTTTTCAAAAAGCTCCAAATCGGCTTATTTTTTTGTAATCGGGGGCTTTTCGACACGAGGAACTCGAATCTGAAGGAATTTTTTGATTTTGAACACTGGAAATCACTCAAATGGTGGTGGCTATTTTTGGGGGTCCGGAAGGGGTTCCCTGGGGAAAAATCGCTCTATCTCCCCTAAATCAGCGCGAAAGCGTCTCTTTACTTTATATTGGGGGGTTTTCCGAGCGGAAAAGCGATTCCCAATGGAATTGGGCAATAAAAAAATTTCCCTGCCCCCCCCTATACCCCAGAAAATGCGAAAAAACTGTGAAAAAATATTGAAATCCATTTCCCACGGGTTCCTACCACATCTAGAATTTACTAATGCGTATTATTGTAGGTCTAGGTCTACTTTATAATCCCTTAAAAGTATATAAAAAGAGCCCTCCATATAAAGAAGTTATGACACTTTGTCTGAAGACCCCCATATTTGCTATTTTTGAAAAAAGTGCCATATCTCGTACATGATAAGTTATAGATTAAAAATTTTTGCATAAAAAGATGCTGCAACAATTATTTCAACTAAATAATATCAAAAGAATTCATAAAAACTTAAATTGTTATGAAAAAAATTCGACTTTTTACAAAATGACCGTTTTTGAGATATGTACAAAGATCGTGCCAGAAAACCATGAAAACATATGATATGGGCAAGAACTTCTGATTTAACCATTTTTCCCTGCTATAAGCTTGAATTTCCCCCCAAAACTCGAAAAATGATGGGTGGACGGTTTGGTGTACAGGGTCCCCAAAGACCCCTGACGGTCCCTAGTCATGTACAATTTTTTGTTGAAAAACATAATTTTATAACTAATTGTTTAAAAATGGCTATATACAAACCAGTATTATTTTTATTATGCATTTTTTAGAACACAGATAAACGAACCATTGACTACAGAACTAGTATACCCGGAGCAACAAGTGGGTCGAGGATATTTACAATCTGCTGGTGCGCATGCAACTGATGCAGTGGAAGAGCCGCTAAAAATTTATAAACATAACAATTTAAATTTAAAACATACGAGCATGGACATCCTCTAGATTGAGATAAGCAAGTTCTAGTATTGATTTGGGTACCACACATGCCACAATTATCACTACATGTGCCTTGTGTCCATGATGACCACTCACCACCAGGAGCACATGTTGCAGCCTGTAATTACAATTACTACAGTCGACTCTCGCTAACCCGCCACCCAAGTGGCACGGATGGCAGATTAGCGAGGTTGACTATGCTCAAAAGAAAACTCTTACAGATCCAGGTACAGTAGTACATACAATCGAATCCGATGGAGTATCATCAGGTTCAACAGGCTAAAAACAATCTTTAAAAAAATCTATGCTTAATCAAACCTGTGGCCCACATATAGCTTGTCCACTTGCAAACATAGTTCTATAAGAACCACAACATGAATTTTTTGGATATAAACAAGGTGCAATGTTACAATTGACAGTTTTTGATGAACTTCCGGAACATGGACAAGTGGGTCCAGAAGTACAAGTGCGAGTATAAGTTAATTGAGCACAGGAACCACAAGTATCAGAGCATGTTTGTGAAGTACTCCATTCGCTCCACGTACCTCCTGATGGACAACAAACTGATGTCTAAAAATAGCGTTTTACAATTTTGTGTGTTGATTAACTAACTGTTAATTGGGTTACTGTAGTACAGGATAGAGAAGCTGGAGTTTCAATTGATGTAGTCTAAATTTAAAGGATCAGTCAAATGACGATTTTTGAGAAAATGATACCCCGATTTCTCCACAAGTTTAAAGGCTCGGAACCTAACTTATATGTTTTTGTTAATCACTTACTAGGTACATGAAAATAACCTAGGCTTCATGCTTGTGGCACCACTTTTTGGGTACGCCTACCCCCTTTAAGGCCCATCTTCGATATTTCAAGACATGGCCTCTCAAATATAAAATTACCACAAGGCATATAATCGTTCCATTGAAGTTTTGAACTTTTCCAATACAACATGAATTTCTCGGATATTTACACGGCTTTAGATTACATGGTACATTTTGCATGTTATCCCCGCTAGAAATTTGTTAGCTAATCCTAGAATTTACACACATACGTGCATGGACATCCATTCCCTTCAGTCATACAATAACGTTGTCTTGTACCTACACCACAAGCACCGCAAGTATCATTACAACCACTCGGTTCACTCCATTGAGACCAGACTCCTTGTGCGGGACAACAATTTGGCATACAACCCGTTATCAACGGTTCTGGTTCAAAAGGTTCTGGCTAAAATATGTGAACCGTGAAGGGATGGTAATCCAATTATGTGCGAACGCAGTCTGCGCAGTTGGCGACTGCGTTTCTAACAGTTTGAAACTGCGCTTTTTGATGCAGTTTGAAAATGCACAGTTTGGAACTGCGTCAACAAGCGCAGTTTTCAAACTGCCCTTGTTGACGCAGTTCCAAACTGAGCAGAAACTAAGCCGAAAAGTGCATATGGCTGCGCTCAAAAAGCGCAGCCATATGGACTACGCAACGAGTTTCAAATTGATTACGCAGTTGATGCACATGACTGAAGGGATAAAGGAGGGGTTTTAATCATTCAAAAATCGGATATCCTTCCAGAAATTTTCTTACCTAAAAACAGCAGCACCATTAGGGTTGGAAAATGACATGTTGTGTAATATTACATAAATGTAATATTACGTAATATTACAGTAATATTACCGTAATATTACATAAAATGTAATATTACATGTAATATTACCGTAATATTACACGCCATGTAATATTACATGTCATTTATCCAACCCTAAGCACCATAGCGTTTAGCATAGTCGAAAACCTTTAAACGACACCCATCATGCCATATAAATTGATATTCAGACTAGTTTACTATCCACTATGCTATAATTCTAATTATAGTCTCTGGTACTATCCCGCTTGTGTAACTGAATTTTAAAGACAGCTTTTTCACTTTTGTAATTTGTTATACAGAACAAATTTTATTGAGATTTCAATTTTGATTAAAAATTTACTCCTTTCTTCGCTCAAATTCTGATAAAAATAATAAAATTTTGTCATTTCCTTGCTAAGCACAAAAAATTATAGAAGTGCAAAACTTTTGAGCAATTTTAAAAATTTAAGTGAACCGAGAAGGTTTAAACCCGCGCCTATAAACCGTTTTTATAGCCTGTGGATAGTGGGCTAGTGAGATGAACCATTTTTTATGGCATGATGGTTATCGTTTAAAGGTTTTTGACCATGCTGAAAATGATTAAGTCTTCTTATTTTTTGAAATAATTTCAGCACGGATATCCGAGTTTCTCGACCATTTTTCAAGCCGTATTGTATTCTTATTAAGACTCTTCAGGCAGCTATAGGGCTCAATCTTGCGGCATCTTTCTTGTGATGCCGCAACAATAGAAAAGCTCTAAGCTTATGACTGTACCCAAAATTTACTTGAGGACCACATATTACGGTACCGTTCTCTAATTTTGTGTTATTATAAGGAGCACAACAAGAAGGTCTTGGATATGCGCATAATGCAAAGTTACAATTATCTAATCTAGTTGAAGGCCCGCTAAAATTTAGTTTTAATAAATTTTAAAAACAATGTAATCTTACGAGCATGGGCAGTTTGGAGATGATAAACATGTTCGAGTTCTCGGTATTAGACCGCAAGATCCACAGGTGTCGTTACATGCTCCCGAGTCACTCCATTCGCTCCAAACACCCCCAATTTGACAACATTGATTGTTAGTTGTCGTGGAAGTGGTAGTTGGAGTAGTTGTAGTAGAAGTAGTTGTAGATGAAGTAGTAGTGGTTGTAGTTGTAGGAGTAGTTGTCGAGGTAGATGAAGTAGTTGTCGTGGTAATTGGAGTAGTAGTTGTAAAAGCAGTCATAGATGGAGTCGTAATGGATGTAGTAGTTGGGTTAGTTGCTGTGGTAAATGGAGTTGTAGTCATAGGAGTAGGTGTGGTAATGGTGTTTGGAGTAGTTGTCGTGGTAATTGGAGTTGTAGTCATAGGAGTAGGTGTGGTAATAGTGTTTGGAGTAGTTGTCGTGGTAATTGGAGTAGTAGTTGTAGAAGTAGTCGTAGATGGAGTAGTAGTGGATGTAGTCGTAGGGGTAGTTGTTGTACTAGTGGAAGTAGTGGTAGATGTAGACAAAGGGGTTGTATCTACTACTAAAAACGATTATATTATAGCTCATTCGGAAAAAGTTGCATTTTTTCATACTATATACAGAATGTGGATAAAAAGCTGGATTTTTGCAATTTTTCAATCGAGAGAAATCGATTAAGCGTATTGCCGAACTTTGAAAATACTTTCTGACCTTGATTCAAGAAAGAGATGAGTTATTGAAGCAAAAATAGGATAATCCAGGGTCAGGTCAGGGAAGCGTTTTGAAAGTTTGGCAATACGCTCAATCGATTTTTCACTAAGAAAACCCCGTATAAGGTTATTTTAGAAAATAAATAAATAAAAACTTAAAAATTTTGAACAAAACGCAAAAATCCAGTTGTTTTGCCACATCCTGTAAATTCATGAAAATGGAATTTTTCTGTTTTAAAATAAATTCTGAATCGCTGTCCAAATAATTTCATATGAAGTTTCGTCTATGCATTACAACGAAAACATGACATTACTCACTTGTCGTCGGTACGCAGTTCACTCTCGTTACATCAGGATTATTATTTGTATTCATATCAACCCTATACACAAGTTTTCCGGTTACACCCACATTCGAAGTTTGTTCTATGCCTACAATAGCATCTGTGCACGAATTTGGTGCATTTAGATAATTTACACCATCTCCGGCATCAAATCCCACTCTAGCTGGATTGCCATCTAAAAGTAAACAGTGTATAAAAATATAAACTTCCACAATGCTTACTATTTCCAATATTACAAGTGCTATTACACCCACCCATTCCAGTACAAGAGCTAATACACCCACTTTGACAACCAGTTGTCCAAGCCATATTGTTATAATTAAAAATTATAAATGAGCGAACTCCATCAGTCGTTAAAATGGCCTAAAATACAACGCTTATACTTCGTTTCTTTCTGAAAGTTAACGTTGGTACTCCATAATTCAGTGGATAAGGGAGCTGCCCGTCTGATCTGGCAAGTTGAGCAACTTTTGGCCCTCAGGTTCGATTCCCACTAGGGTAAAAACTTGCGATTTTCCAAAAACTTTGCAAAAAGGGAGCAAATTTTTTTGTTATTATGATGAATTGGTTTCATAGTCTAGTGATAGAGTACCGGGCTCACAAATCCGGAGGCCTGGGTTCGATTTCCGGTGGAGTCCATCCACTTGCCTCGGCGTAGCACTTTAGCCGGTAGATCTTATTCCCCATAATATTGCTGGTAACGGCGTTAAGGGTTGAGCACTCCCTCTTATGGGGGCATGGTTTTTTGGGTCGACCACAAAATTACTCATATATTTGGATGCACCCCCTTCC